>PVJS01001053.1:0-70802 GCA_004027185.1 Glis glis | reverse complement strand
CTCTGTTTTTTTTCAACTATTTTCATTTTTAAAGACAGGGGCACAGAGGCAAGCCTGTCTTTTTCCTGTCTGTTCCACATGATACTGCTACATTTCCCCCTTCTACATGCAAATCCATCTTCTGGCCTTACAGTTAGGATTGCCTTTCCTGTATAGAGAAAAACAGGATCAAGAGGGTGGTGGGGGGAGGCATAATCAAAGGAAAATGATACAAACCATGCAGGCTTTGGTTCGTTAGCAGGTTTAACAACTTTGTTGGTATGAACAGATGTCAATTTTTAAAATGTTTGATCCTCAATTTCCACACTTATAAGATGGAAGTCTAAATTATTTCCAATTAATATAACTAAAAATTCTAGGTCATTGAGCACTATATTTGAATCTTAGGATGCTATATTTGAATCTCCATCTTTTATGGGAGGCGTTCTACAAATGATAGGGTATGAAGGGTTTAGAGCAGCTTTCCATCAAGGTTGGGTTGAACTGGGGTGTGCCACACTTTCTCAGGAAAGAATCACTCCTAACAGAAGGAGACAGAATTTGCTCCCATGGGGTGTGGGGCACAGGGTGAAGTAGCCTGCTTCCAGCTAGAAGACAGATCTTTGAAGTTTCCTCTTTCATCTTAAAAAGTTAGACAACTTTCCCTTCTACTCTATACCACACTCCTTATTGTGATTTATATGTGCTCTTCTTGATCGGTTAAATCATGTCTTTTACTTTTCTTTTCAATGCTATGTAAAATGAACATGCCAAGACACCTCTACACTTTTGTCCCTGGAACGGTACCTTATGTGGGAATATGCATACTGTTGGAGTCTAATAGTTGAAATATCTAGCTCTGTGTGCACACACAAGAACTTTAATGCTCTAGCACACAAACCTTTCCAATAATTTTTCACTGTAGAAATAAAGCCACTTACTAAAAAAGGTCATGTTAAAACTGCAGCTGGCCCACATAGTTCTGAGTCTCTGCTCCTGCTCCTCCAGTCCTGTGACGGGATGAAACAATCATTGGGTCCCATTTGACCCCAGAATGTTAAGAAAGGGTTAAGTTGGTAGCAGGAAGGGGTAAGTTGGTTAAGATTTCTCTGCAATGTCTCAAAATTTAGATGAATAAAGAACTTACTTTTGAATCACAAAGAAGAGCAACCACTGGATAACCAAAATTAAAATGTGAATCAACAAAAGAAGCTTAAGACATAACAAACGCATCCAGAGGGGACATAACTGAGATCCCCAAGTCTTATCCCCCTCTGTTAAGTGAGGAGTGCGTGCGTCCCAGAATCCTGTCACATGACAGTGAAATCGCTCTCCCCGGGGACACCCGGAGGAGTACAAATGGACTTTGAGATAAATCTTTGCTAATCTCCAGGCCCAAGCAAATCTTTTAAGTCTGCAATCCAAGGCAGGCATTGCTTCAATAAGCTGAATAAATTTTATTTTAGGACAAATATGAAGGCGAGAAAATTATAAAACCATTTCCATTGAACAACAATGGCATCAAAAACATAAGTCTTTACTGGAAGAGCTGAGGGAAGTTACAAGGTAGTCCTCCCTTCTTATATTTAACGCCCTGCTGGAGACTGGGATTTAAAAGATGTTTCTGGAAGGTTACATTTTGACTGTGCAGACATGGTTATTTATTTATTTTAGTTTGCCTTCAGCTCTGTAAATGGAGAGATGATGAACACAGGGGAAAGGCAGTCCAGACTAGCCAGTCAGTCCCGGAAGTGACCCCAGAAGCGAGGAGCAGGAAGGAGTTTTTTTCTCTTTTGACAAATGCTATCAGGGTACTAATATTTCTATGTTGTATGTTTACAGATTTTACGCTTAACTTTTTTAAAGAATAAAATTGTAAAGTGAGCTACAAGGAGCAGAAATCCCATTTTCCCATGGGACACACCGACAGAGGGTGAGCCCCAGGTACCACACTGGCTAGGGAGCGGATCCAAGTGTCTTTGGCTTTGCCCATATAGAGTTCACAGGACTTAGTGCTGCTGTGCCGGAGTCAGACGAAGGTACCCAGGAATGTTTCAAACCCTTTGACATAATTTCCATTTGAAATACTAAACATGTTCTGCCTCCACGTGTTATACTTTCTGTGTCCGACTCAAGCTCTTGCTTTTCATTCAGCTCATCGCACTTTTATTCCTAAACTTCGGACTATCAACCGGTTACCTTGAGTGGACACAGGTCACGTCAACATGATGGTGGAGAGGAGAGACAGGCTTAAGGCCGAAGGGTGCCTGCAGCTTCACAGGACACCTCGGCATGTTCTGGTTCTCTAATAGTTCTCTCTCCTCTCCTCTCCTCTCCTCTCCTCTCCTCTCCTCTCCTCTCCTCTCCTCTCCTTTCCTCTCTCTTCTTCTTTCCTCTCTCCTCCTCCTCCTCCTCCTCCTCCTCCTCCTCCTCCTCCTCCTCTCCTCTCCTCTCCTCTTCTCTTTTCTTCCGTGTGTGTGTGTGTGTGTGTGTGTGTGTGTGTAACTGGGGACTGAATCCAAAGGTGCTTTACCTCTGACCTACACTCCCAGCCCTATTTTATTTTATTTATTTATTTTTTAATTTTGAAACCGGGTCTTGCTAAGTTGTGAAGGTCTCCCTAAGTTGCTGAGGCTGGCCTCAAACCTATGATTCTCTTATCTTAGCCTCCCAAGTACTGGGATTACAGGTGTGCACCACCATGCCCAGCTTTCCTTTTTAAAAGAGAGGAAAATATTTTATCTGAAATATAAACTCAGGAAACAAATTGCATACCTGAATTAAAATTTAAACCTCAAAACTGGCAATGGATAGCACGTCTATCTTATTAATCTTCCTACATATGTGTGATTTGGTAGTCAGCAATGTTGAAACCCTCAACTTTTATTTCTGTGTCTGTCAGTAGATAGGACCACAAACAAGTGTGTCCTCAACTGGCGCAGTCAGTTTATAAGGCGGAACAAGGACGATCCCTCCCCTGTGGTCCCTCACAACAGTCAGAGCCTTGGAGCACACCTACTTACAGTCCTGGCTTTTATACGCAAACTGGAGACCAAAGAGGAGATGATATTCTCTTAAGGTTAAAAAAAATTAGCTAAGTGGCATTGGGCTCCTTGAATTATTACTGAAAAGGTTAAATATAAATCTATTATACAAAAGTGTATGTCTACAAAGCACAAAAGTAAACTTGTTATCTTGTAATAGTATGATAAGAGGTACACAGGGTACACAGAAAAGAGATGCATAGATAATTTAACATTATCCTCAGATTTAATCTGTTACAGGGTTAAATATTTCATATTGATTAATGATGCATGATTAATACCCATACAAAAAAGTAAAATGGTCATAAAATATAAATAGATACAAAATCTTTTTTCCATGTCTGTCATTATGACTTTTGATATTACCTTCAGTAATAAAATTTAAAAATAAAGACCAAAGGAATATATTTAGACATAAATTCAAAAGCCAATAAAAAAGGATAAACTGATATTATAATTAACGAATAAGAAAATAATTGCTGAGGCCGGGCGTGGTGGCGCATGCTTGTAATCCCAGTACTTTGGGAGGCGGAGACCAGAGGATCCGGGTTCGCGGCCAGCCTCAGCTCTCTCTCTCTCTCTCTCTCTCTCTCTCTTCTTAGCGAGGCCCTCCGCAACTTCGTGAGACCCGGTTTCAAAATAAAGTATAAAAATAGGGCCGGGGGCATAGCGCGGAGGTAGAAAGCCCCTGGGCTCAATCCCCGGTACCGCAAAAAAACCAAAAAATAATTGCTGAGATCAAATCTGTTTTGTATATTCTTCCTAATGTTTTTGAACCGAGGTAGTTTTGTATCATTCTCTCATAACAAAAAATGCAAAAAAGCAAGTGAGAAATGCTTGAACTCCTTAGTAACAATTTAAAAACCAAGTATTTGCCGGGCGTGGTGGCACACGCTTTTAATCCCAGTACTTTGGGAGGGGGAGACCGGAGGATCCGGGTTTGCGGCCAGCCTCAGCTCTCTCTCTCTCTTTCTCTCTCCTTAGTGAGGGCCCTCCGCAACTTCGTGAGACCCGGTTTCAAAATAAAGTATAAAAAATAGGGCCGGGGGTGTAGCGCGGAGGTAGAACGCCCCTGTGTTCAATCCCCGGTACTGCAAAAAAAAATAAAAAAAAATAAAAACCAAGTATTTATGATAAAAGTTATCCCTTTTATCCAATGGACTAAAAATATGAACATGCTCAGTGCTGGGGAAGATGCAGAAGAGGAGAGTCTCAAACATGCACATTACAGCCTAAAATGGTACAGTGTTTCTAGAGAGAAGTTTAGCAGTAAGCATCAAGAACCCAAAAACACTCATTCCCATCAACCTATGCCCATTCCTATAATTGTGCGCTTGGATTCCAAGCATACAGGCACTTATTTCTGTGAAAGCATATGGGTTTCAGTCTTATTTACCTTTTTAAAAGCTAGAAGTAATCGAGTGACCAATGATAGGGAAATAGAGTATTCCCATGTGATAGAATCTTAGGTTCCTATTTTTAAAAATTGCTTTCATGGAATATTTCATGGCAGAGAAAACATACTTATACATGATGTCATGTTAAATATAATAAGCCAGATTCAAAACTATACATCCAATATAATCATGTGCTATACACACACAAACACATGCAAATATTTGAACATGATCAACAAACCAAAAATAATTAAATCAAAATCTTCCTAACCTTTAGGTGAAAATAATTTTCAAGATGTTTTTGTGGTTTGTGAGTGAATCACTTCTAGGTAAGAGAATAAAGCATTATTAGGAGTAAAAAAAAAAACCAGGACGACCATCAAACTACAACAGATAGGACTGGCCTGGCCTTTGACAGGCTTCCAGACATCCTAACACACAAATCAATCAAGGTAAGAAGACAGAGTCCCTCCTCTTTCCTATAAGGTGTTCCTATGCTTCCTTATACCAGAGGGACCTTTATTCAATCATGTGGTTGGTTATACACACAGACTTAAGTTTGCCTGAATGTAATAGCTTCTATTTATAAAATCACCCCAAGGTAATAATATGAACATTTTTATTGCAACAATATTATTTTTCCAGCAATTATCTCCCTGTGTATCTGGGAGGCAGCCCATTTCCTCCAAAAGATGTTGCCAGTTATTAATATAAAAGTGTCAACTTAGCAGCGGGAAACAAGGAGGGCAAAGCTCATAGTCAGATAATATGATCATCACCACACATTTTAATGTCATCTTTATCAACGTTAATGGAAGGTTTTAAAATAGTGGCTAGTGGGCTGCATTCTGACTCAAAGAAAAATGTTTTGAATTTTTCCTTTGAAAGACTGAAAAGTGATTTTAATTACCTAGTGCTCTCCGAGCCGATTAGCCCTCAGTTTTAGCACTTTCCAATTCCTTTCCTGCAATATCAGGAGCGTCATCTCTGTTGTTCTTGCATTCAGAAAGCATTAGCCACACGCAGCCACTCACCTTGCCAATGCTGGTTGAAAAACGCCTTGCATTTTAAGACAATATTGTGGAGCTTCCTGCCACAGTAGTGACTAAACATGTAGCAAAAAGAAAAACATGCCTCATCTTTAGTCCTTGGAAACAGGTTTGTTCAACAGATGTGGTTAGGTTTTGAGGTTTCTTTTGGCCGACATTTTAATTTGAAGTTATTAAAGAACAGAAACACATGGTAGGAGCATCAAGATCTGCTTATCATGAAATTAGAGTATAAAGTAAGCTTTACACAAAGGAAACCTAGTTCAGAAAATCAATGAGAGGCAACATTGTCAATGATGAGGGGTATTGCGAATTTTGCTTAAAGGTATGTAACAAAAGATTCTTTGACTTTATGCAGTACTCCATTTTGGCATTTTACTAAAAGTTCTTCCTGATATCAGGACAAAGTCCACACCACTGCAGTCTAAGCTTCTTAGCCAACCTCAGAGAGTATGTACTGAGGCTAATTGCTTCTGCTCTGTCCACCTGAGGACCGCGGAGGAAGGCATCCACCTCCTCCGCTGTTTACTCTGCAGATTAAATAGACTCCGTTTCTTCCACTTTGACCTCGGATCCTAAACTATAATTCAAGCCTTGTCATTTCCCTTTTTTTTTCTAACCTGCCCATCTCCACATTTTCTTTCTTTTTGGATATTCACGGGGATTTGAAATAACTGGGTTGAAATTAGCTACATGACTTCGCTTTGGGTATGTGAATGCATGTGAAGCCCCCCCCCCATAAATGCAGACAACCATGTGGAAGAACTGGAGTGCATGCAAAAGGGATTTTTAAAACAAAATCTATGATCTATATATTCCAAGAATAAACGGTGTTCATAAATGGTTGTTCCATTCCTAATCTTAGCATCATGTTTTAATTTCATCTTAGAATTCACTAATATGGATGAGTTTACATTTTAAAATGAACGAAGATTTTCCTGTTTTTAGATACGTTATCTCACTTATGTTAGGCCCCTATCTGACTACATAAACTAAGTAATTGGCATTTTGGAGGTTCATCACATTAAAGTATACCCAGATTGGGTGGTCAGCATCAATATAGATCAGGTGCTCCCTAGGAGAGAGAGGCCACCGAAGAAGGTCCCCCAGGAAGATGGCACTGGGACAGCAAGAGCTGAGGGTCACCTCCTCAGAGCCTTACCTGGTGTCTGTGCACGTTATGCAAGTGATGTCGCGGCTGTTGGTTGTGATCAGGTTCAAAGCTACTGATGTCTCTTTGTCAGAGGTCGGGTGCGCTCCACATTTAAAGAAAAATTCCTGAAAGAATGAGAAATACGATCACACACAAGGATCCCGGCTGGCCATTTCCCCTCTCTAAACATTTCGACAGTGAAGGATCTCTTTAGGCCGGAGAAGAAAATCTGTCATTATGTGTGGGTCAGGAAAAAGTCAGCACCCAATCCTCTGAGGGAAATAAATGCCTTTGTCTGGTGCCCACATGCTGACATTCCCTCTTAGAAGGGATGTACTAATTGCACCACGTTTTGCTCATTAAGCCGGAGTTGGAGAAACACTCTGCGCCCCTCGTTCAGTGAAGCCCCTCGAGAATAAGCACTTCTGGAAGAAAAACAGGAGGTGGGTGCAGGGGGAAGCCTAAAACAGCACATCAGAAATGAAGAGAGACCCGAGCCCTGACATGAAATGCCCATGGTCACACAGTATGCGGCGAAGCCTAGGGGGACCCTGGGCATGCCACAGGGACGGCCGGGCTCTCTGCAGTGTCCCTGAGACAGCTGGTCACTTAGCAGCAGGGAGGTAGTACTGAGAAAGGAATCCAGAGAACCGGCTGTAAACACACAGGCCAGCACCTGGGGATCACAGTGGCACACCTGCACGGACATCCCAGCTCTCCCCAGCCTGTCCCAGAGCCAGGTCTTTGGGCAGTGCTTTGCATCCCAGAATTCCCTGGGAGACCCTGCTGCCCTGTCCCCTGCCAGGAAGCTGGGAATGTTCCCATAGGCACCTCTCGCCTTCTTACTTTTCTCCCCTGTCATGTCCTGCAACACACGCCTCTATTTTAGTGTTTTACATAGGTCACATTCTTTTGGTCCATGATATTCTTCCTTATCAACCCAAATTTTCTTTTCACTTTTCTTCATTTCCTCCTTTCCTAACTTCTACATCTGTTCTCACACCCCTTATTTCCATTCGCACAACAGAGTGTGCGGCTGGTCGTTGCTCTGCTTCTTGTCAAACATCTGTATGCTTTCCATGCTACTAACATCCGTGGAGCCTAATTTCCTGCTCCTGCAAAACATCTATCCAGATGTGTTACTGGATGGCAGGAGAAGCCTTGCATGTTACGCCTGCCTCTGAAGTGTGTGGTTAACTACCTGTTACGTGAAGAGTATTTTCTCTTTAAACACTAGATCTGGTGTTGACAAACTTTTATGAAAAGCTCCAGATGATGTGAAATGTTAATAGGGCTTTGCAGGTCCAATGGTCTTCGTTGTACTTAGCTCTGCATTATAGCCTAAAGGCATCCATAGATGACATGCAAATGAATGGGCATGACTGTATCCTAATAAAACTTTATTTACAAAGTGTGTAACCAGTTCCATTGTGCCTGCAAACCACAGACTTTAGCCATCCTGAGAAATGTGTGCAATGCCCTATACATTTGCATTCTGATAGTGCCTGGCATGGGATACACATTATATATATTTTCATAAACGAAAAATTATAATGTTTATTTAACAAATGTTATTGTTGCCCCCTTACCAAGTTGACAGCACCCTGTAGTCTGTTCTCTCCTGGCTTGAAACACAACTAGCCCCGCTCTCCTCTGACCTGCCATGGTTGGAGCAGCACCCTCATGGAAACCACACTGGCCGATTGCGTTTTGAGTTTTTAAGTTTTTTTCTGAACATGGGAACCCATCCTTTTCACTCAATCTTTTAAATGCTATGCTCTGTCAGCATTCTCACTGTGACCCCAAATACCTGACAAGCACAAAATAGAGGAAGATTTATTTGCTTATGGTTCTGAAGACTTCAGTACATTTATATAGTCGCTTTGCGCTGGATGCCTAACAGGAGCAGGGGCTATAGAGCCTCAGGGCAGGATGACTGGAAGCCAGAGAGAGCAGGGGAGGGTGAGGGCTAGATAGTCCCCAAGGCCACACCCCCAGGGACCACCAAGCCTGGGGGCCTCCAGAGCCTGAGGGCCAAGGGACATTTCACTTTCAAACTTTGACCTGCTACAAATCCTTCAAAGGCCAATTCAAGGATATCAAGGAAAATATTTTAAAACAATTCCTGACCAACAAAACAAAAAGTTTGGAGGACATGAGTGACCCTTAGGAAATACAGTGAGCTAGCTACAGCTGCTTTGTGCAGACATGAAAAAGATCCTCATCCATAACATAAAGTAATTCCTCCAAAAGAGCTGAGTTGGCTGGACTATTGAGGAGGTATTTCATATACAGATAAATAGATAGAAAGTATTTATATTTTTTCTTAGCTTGCAGAAAGCTACTGGAAGATGTTCAGCTAACAAATCACAAATTGTTCTAACACCAGATAAAATCCGGCCAGATAAAAGCCCAAATCCTTTCTAGTGGGGGTGGATATTTATAGATAATGGTATAAGAAGCTGGTGATATTTGGAAAATTCCAGTAATTCATATGGTGTTATAAAACTAAAACACAAAATGCCAACCCTGTATGTTAATATGTATGTCTCCCCGGTGAATTTCAGTGCTCTCCCCGGCAATTTTTATGAAGGCAGGTTTTTCTACGGTGCCAGAGTAACTGGCAAGAACTGTGAAGGATCCACGGTTTTGCCAGCTTGCTCACCAGCTAGTTGGTCTGCCACAGTATCACAGATGCTGGCAGAAGAGGAGGGACGCCTGGATTGGAGACAAAGGACGGCACAGCTCCGCACAGCAGAAGGAAGCTTGAGCTGTATGATGTCAGCTCCCCTGGCACCCAGGGTGGAGGGCGGGCTGAGCCCCATGCTGCCTGTGCCCTGATTTAGTGCCATAGCCGAGGACCTGGGCTCAGGGAACTCCAATCTTTATAAGGAGCTGTAAATAAGCCTTCCCTTTGTCCTGAAGGTAGTCCTGGGTAATAATCTGTCTTTTGTTCTGGAGAACTCATCTCTCTCTTCCAAGGTCATTATCTTTTCCTTGAAAAGAGGGTCCAGAACAAAGGGGAGTGAGCGCCTCCCTCCAGAGAAGAACAGAGTCAGGAGGCCCCGGGGACGGACCCGGAGGAGAAACGTCTTCTTGCTTTCTCCCCCGCAGGACCAGTGGGCGAGGGCTGTCCGGGCCCTTTCTGATATGGCCGAGCTGCTTTCCCCAACAAACAGTGAAGCAAACACAGGTCAGAGAGCCTTTTCCAAGAATTCTACCTTGGGCGTCTACGCAGCTGGCTGACACAGTGGCATCTCGGACAGCTGTATGAGTCTTTGGGAGGGCGTTTGTGAATTCTGCTTTTCTTTGCTTTTCTCAATTGTTCAGGTTTAAAAAAAAAATCTAGGAAGCCGAAAGCCGAAGAGTCTTCTCTCTTGACTCGGAGCAGGTTGGTCAGAGGGCTGCCACCACTGTGAGGTCCCGGCACGGAGGGCGTGGCAGGCCCGGCAGGTGGCCCAGGAGGCCTCTGCAGCTGGGCTGAGGGCCAGGCTGCCCACGGTGGCATTGATCTGCTTCCAGCGGGTGTCAGGGGCTGGCCAGCAAAGTTGATGCTGGTTCAGAGGGGAAGCCGGACGCTGGGGGTGCTGCAGGACAACGTCCGAGTTCACCAGGGAAGACAGCTGTCAGTGCCAGCGGGGCGAACAGAGTCCCCAGCTGTGGGGAGGGAGAGCCTCAGCCCTCCCCTCACAGATGCCAGCTCACAGACAAATCGGCTACAATGAAGACAACGTTAAAATGTAAGAAAGCCCTGTTAAAGTAAATGAATTCCTCCACCTAACCAGGCCCTGCAGTCCTCATGAGCTGGCTTGTTTCCTTCAGATTCATACACTCACTTCTGGGAAAACCTAATTAGTTACAGAGCTAAAAATCTATGACAGTAACTAGTCAGTTTTGTTTTCAAATGATAGCCTAAACTATTTAAAAAATATATACCTGAAAAAATAAGACCTTAATAAATGGGCTTAAAAATATTCATACAGTCAGGCGTGGTAGCACTTGTCTGTAATCGTAGAACTTGGGAGGAGGCTGAGACAGGAGAATCACAAGTTCTTGGCCAGCCTCAGCAACTTAGCAAGGCCCTCTGCAATTTACTGAGACCCTGTTTCAAAATAAAAAATAAAACAGGGGTGGGGTGTAGCTCAGAGGCAGAATGCCCTGGGTTCAATCTCTAGTACCACACACACACACAAAAATTCACACTATTAAATACTATGTGCTTTCTACCTTAGTGTGTGTGTGTGTGTGTGTGTGTGTGTGTGTGTGTGTGTTAGTTATTGGGGATTGAACCCTGGTATGTTCTTTTTTTTTTGCGGTACCAGGGATTGAACCCAGGGGCGTTCTAACTCCGAGCTACACCCCCGGCCCTATTTTTTATCCTTTATTTTGAAACCGGGTCTCACGAAGTTGCGGAGGGCCTCACTAAGTAGCTGAGGCTGGCCACGAACCCGGATCCTCCGTCTCCGCCTCCCAAGTACTGGGATTACAAGCGTGCGCCACCACGCCCGGCCTGAACCCTGGTATGTTCTACCTTCAAGCTATATCCCCAGCCCATGTTTTGTTTGATTTGTTTTGAAACAGGGTCTCTCTAGATTGCTGAGAGTCTTGCTAAGTTTGCTGAGGCTCTCTTCCAACCTGCAATCCTCCTGTCTCAGCCTCCTAAATCTAACAAAGTCATATTTCTGAAATCCTTTGTCACCTACGCACATGTTTGCCACTTCCTTGTATGAGGCTGCAATCCTTGCCTTTTATTCCCGCTGAGTCTGGGTATTCGCCCTGCTCATCTGGTCTCATTCCAGACCGCAGAGGCCCCACCCTCTAAGCAAGTCACACCCATAAAAATCCTAGGTGCCCCCGGGGGGAGAGCCGGGAATGTGCAGCTCAACTGTCTGCTGTGTTTCTGGAAGCCATCCTCTCTTCTGGCCCCTCACTGTGTCACTCATGAACACGCAGGACTCATGAGCACCGCTCTACAAACAGGGGAGACTCTAGCCACAAGAATGGAAAGAACAGGTGACCAGCAAGACCTGAAGACTGGATTAGTACCAGGAACCCAGCTGTGTAGAAACTTACAGATCAGAAGCTAATCCGTCAAGTCCAAGTACAATTTGATGGGTTCCACATCACTGTAAAAACAGCCACTAACCAGCGTGAAGCCCTCTCCCCCAGCCACAGTGTAGTCACACCTGAAGCCCTGTCTTCTCATTTACACATGAGCCTCCTGATAGATTTTACTGATCATCCTAAAGTTAAAAAAAAGAATTCATAGGTATTAACAATTGTTTCCCACATAAAATATATTTGATTTTATAAAGAATTAAATTCCTTGTCATTCTTCAAATCCTTTTTTTTTTTTTTTTTTGCGGTACTGGGGATTGAACGCAGGGGCGTTCTACCTCCGCGCTACACCCCCGGCCCTATTTTTATACTTTATTTTGAAACCGGGTCTCACGAAGTTGCGGAGGACCTCACTAAGTAGAGAGAGACAGGGAGAGAGAGAGCGAGAGAGCTGAGGCTGGCCGCGAACCCCGATCCTCCGGTCTCTGCCTCCCAAAGTACTGGGATTACAAGTGTGCGCCACCACACCCGGCTTCAAATCCTTTCTAATTAATGTCAAAGGACAAACATTCTCACTAAGAAGGCTGCAGCGGGTGCACGGTTTGTGCTTAGTAGTAACAGGGTGGTCATTTGCACACTCAGTGACAACTTAGGACACCACTGAGCTGTAGGTATGACGGTGGTGGAAAGCCAGAGCGAGGGGGAGAAAAGGAAGCCACCCGAGGTTAGCCTTCCGGGGCAGCTGCCACCCACGGCTGGAGGACGATGGGGGCAGGTGGCTGGGCTATGACAGAGCTGCACTGGGCACTGGTGGGAGCTAGAACAGTGAATGAGATGCAGCCAGGTCCAGAGACGCCGCCGGGGAAACGGAGAACCTGGCTTCTGTCCTCTCTCTCCCCGCTGTCTCTGGCCTGAGCAAGGCGAGGCCGCTGCGTAGCTGGTGTCTGCCAGGCTCAGCCCTATGCGCTAGGCGGAGGAGAAAAGCCAGCAGAGGCAGGCCTGCTGCACCATGCGTGCGTCCAAAGTCCTCCACCTCCACTCTGGCAGGGAAACAGCCTAGTTAGCCTCCGAAAATGAAAAAGACACATTCAGATGTTGTCCTGTGAGATAATGTTCAAGATCACACAGTGTCTGTGTACTGAGTGTGAATTTCATGACACTAGTCAAAAGATCATCCACCCAAATTTTCTAAGGAGACCAGGCTTCACCAGCCACTGCTTGAGATAAAGTAGTAGTGAACATCTTAGAGCTCTGCAGTGACCAGGTAGAGACAGACAACCTGTCACTGAGGGCCACCCTACAAGTGTCTTACACCTGGCCTACCACCGCAGCGGGCACCGTGCGGTTCCCTCCTCGGCTTCCCTCAGACTCGTCCAGGTTGGAACGCTTGCTGGTTTGGTGAGAAACAGATTCCATCGAAAGGAATGCCTGCTAGTTTTAAGTTCGTTTTTTTTTTTTTTTGTTTGTTTGTTTGTTTTTTTGGTGTGTGCAGTGCTGGGGCCTCATTCACACAAGGAAAGAGTTCTACCACTGAGCTACACCCCCTACCCAGTTTTTAAGTCTTATTATCCATTAAGAAGTTTCATTATTAATGTTAATATTAAAGTTTTAATGTTACTCAAGTTAAAACATGTCCAATAAAGCAGAACTACAGCTCTGCCTGGTACCCAAGCAAAGCCTTTAACATGGCCATGCAACGGCTTGTTCTTCCTGGGACCTGAGTACTGTGTCTCAGCCTTCACCATGTGGCGTCAGGCTTGGCGGTAAATAAGCCCAGCAAACCCTCATATCAGTTTTGATATAACCTTGGAAGTTGGTAGATTGTATAATACATGTAGACATTGTTAATTTAGCAATGCCAGTTTTAAAATTAGGTTACATTTAGTTTAGGAATTGAAATCTAAACAGTAAACGAGTTTGTTATCATGTTCAATAATAAGTTTGTTTCCTCTTAATAAGATGTGAATAAAGCGTCCAGATGATGTGCAGAGTTCATCTGGAGAAAGAAAATCAATCTAATCCCACAAAACACAAAAGCAAGGCGAAGCTTGCTGAGAAGCTGTGGCCAGGGGCTGCCGAACGCACCACATCCACTGCCAGGGCTCCAGGAAGACCGACCCACCCAGCGCCGCTGCGGGTTAATAGCAATTGTGTATAGTAGATGTGCAGAAACACACACACACACACACACACACACACACACACACACACACACAGGCATGCACACACATTCCAAGCCAAGATATTCTAAACCAAGAGTGAAAGTCTGACTTCGAGAGCCCAGGGCTCTATCACTGTGTCAGGCCTGATAGCACGGCCATCTTTCCAGCAGTACGGTTATTATTGTATTTCAAATGTATTTTTAAATTTATCTTATTAGCAAGAAAAGTTAAAAGTGTAAGCCAGGTTTGTTCCTTCAGTCAATGTTTAACAGATAAGAAAAACAAAACTTCACAATCCAAATGGCTCTGAAAACCCAAAGTTTTCGTTCTTCCCCTCAAAATTTGGTATTAAATTTCACTTATGGAAAAGTGAAATTAATTGGCATGACATTATTTTAAGTTTAAATTTATCCCACTTGATATGAATATTCCTACTTTTCATGCAAAATTTCATTTTTTTAAAAAAATGATAAAACGTAGACACTCCAGAGGATATTTCAGGGTCAAAATGTATGAATGACATAATCGTTCTAAATTCAAATTCTTTCTTTGAATTTCTAAATTCAAAATACTTCTTGCCCTTCAGAGTAATAGACAATTATGATTCTGAAATATAAATTATCTAAAGTCCTCACTAATCCAGTAGGATGGTCCTTAGAGTACCAGATACAGTCATTTACATTAATCACTAAGTGCTACTTTTAGGTCAGTCCAAAGAGAGACAAAGGTGAGCAAGAATGTCGCTGGGGGTTCAGAAGCTCCTGGAGTGGGGACCCTAAGGCAGGAGCAAGAGGGAGCAGGCGGGAAGCCGTGATTCCTACACACATGGACACTGAGTGCACCGCGCCACACTTCTGCTCATGCTGGATACCCTGGAAGTGTACTATATTTTGTCTCCAACATTGAAAGATTGCCTTTTCAGAACAGATTTTTAGGTGTGTGGATTTATTTTTGAATATTCTATTCTGCTCCATTGGTCTATGTGTCTGGTTTTGTGCCAATGCCATGCTGTTTTTATTACTATAGCTCTGTAGTATAATTTGAAGTCAGGGATTATGATGCCGCCTGCATGGTTCTTATTGCTGAGAATTGCTTTGGCTATTCTGGGTCTTTTGTTTCTCCATATGAAATTTAGGACTGATTTCTCTAGGTCTGTGAAGAAAGACACTGGTATTTTGGTAGGGATTGCATTGACTGTGGAGATTGCTTTCAAATTAGCAAGCCTGAACCACTCCCAAGACTATTTTCCAGGTAACTATTTTGGCTTGGAAAATAAGGGTTTTCTTTTTTTTTTCTTTTTTCTTTCTTTATTCTGTGGTACTAGGGGTTTAACCCAGTGGCATTCTATCTCTGAGCTATACTGCCAGTCCTTTTTTTATTTTTGTTTTGAAACAGGGTCTCATTAGGTTGCCGAAAGTCTTACTATGTTGCCAAGGCTGTCCTCGAATCTGCATCCTCCTGTCTCAGCCTCCCAAGTACTAAGATTATAGGTGTGTTCTACCATGCCTGGCTCCTTTTTGGCCTTGGAGATAGCTTTTGCCCTATGTGTTGTCTCTTAGATAATTTATCACTGGGGAAATTTTAAAGCAGTGCTTTGACTATAGTTGTTAACATTTCCTCTCTTGTCCATAAT
Source organism: Glis glis (assembly GCA_004027185.1). Lineage (NCBI taxonomy): Eukaryota > Metazoa > Chordata > Mammalia > Rodentia > Gliridae > Glis > Glis glis. The sequence continues at coordinate 55,327 of PVJS01001053.1, read as the reverse complement.
TATCTTGCTCTTATCAGTCATTAATAGTCTCTGAAACCAAACCTTCTGGAACTAAGGCACAGTTATCAAAGTTGCATCCAGCAGTTGCATCCCCTCATAGTGAGCTAGCGGTCCCTAATGGCCAGAGGCAGCTTTTCTTAACATGTGAGTGTTCTTAGGCACTACAGTTTGGATGTTGAATGGTGTATTAAAGGCTAGTTTCCCAGAGGTGCTACTGGGAGGTGGTGGGACCTGTAGGAGGTGGGGGCCTGGTGTGAGGTCCTTAGGTCATTGAGGGCATGTCCTTGAAGGGGATTATGGGACTCCGGACCCTTCTTCCTCTTTGCTCCCAGGCCCTGAGGTAAGCAGGTTAGTTCTACACCACCCCCCACATCACTGCCATTCAGCACCCCTAAAAGCAATGAGTCCACTCCATTCTGGACTAGAATCTCTATAACCATGGGCCAAAATAAACCTTTTCTCCTTATAAGTTTGTTGTCTCAGATATTTTGTTATAGTGACGGAAAGGTGACTAACACACCAGGAATTACGGTCAATCCAGGAGAATCTGGATCTGGATTATCCACAGTACAGCAGTCCTTTCTGTTCCCAAGGTCTGATGTTCAACTGAGTAGCTAGACACTCTGGTGTGGTGCCAGCTTTCCTGGATTTCCATCCCTTTCCTAAGAGTGTTTGGGGATTGTTACTTCCGTCTAACCTTGACATAAAGGCTGTTACTTATGTGATGTTGTGTGTTCAGTATATAAATTGAACGTATCTCTTCTCTTTCAATTTTGTAGTCTCGCCAGACTATAAAAGATAATACTCATTATTCTTGCTCTTATTTCCTTGAGAAGCTAAAGGTTTCATGTGCTCTCATAATGTGTTAGCTTGAAAGAACACGAGGCATCCATAACATTTGCTAGTTTTATGTTTTGGCAAAGCTTTCCAGGTCTTGTTCTTAGATAAATAAAATGAGATGTTAAAATATTTTGTTGTTAGAGTATTTCCTTTTGTAATCTCCCACCACCTATTTTCTATTCCATTACGTTCTGACCTCCAGGAGAAATCATATAAACAAATATCTGCGAGCTGGTAATAATTTGTGAGAAACAGAAGAGGCAGGTCATAATTTTGAAAATTTATCATGATTCACCATCCCTAGATGAGTTACTATGTTCCTAGCATTCTGGGAAATCTCTAGAACTTGGCAGTTATTTCAGATTTATTTCTAAATGTGCAAAAAGAAATTCTAATCAACAATGGCAAATAATGCTAAAGAACTGATTAATTATCTTCCAGACCACGCTTGCTGGCCCTGAGCAAGGCCTTCGAAGCCTTCCAAAGGCTTCCTCTCCCACCTGCCCCTCCCAGGCCTGCCATCAAGACTGCAGTCCTGGCTTGCCTTGGGCCCCTGGCCCACCCTCAGCGGGATCTGTCTTCCTCCTCTCACCTTCTCTAGCCATCTTGCCTTTCCAACTCCCAAGTGCCCTCAGGCCTCAGTTTCACTAGCTTTCCAGTGTCCCCAGCCCTGGAGGCCTTCCCTGGTTCTGCCGCACTGGGCGAGAGGTGTTTCCATGTGGGGGTGCCTGAAGCCCTTGCTCTGGAGTACTCAGGAGAGCCAAAGATTGAGTGGATTTCCTCCCTGGCATGTGCCAGGGCCTGTGTTCTGAAGGTGACCACGTAGGGGAAGGAATGAGCTCTTTCCAGCTGGTCTGAAGAGTAAGAAGGATGTGGAAGAACGCTCTTGGCTCTGGGAACTAGACGGCCCGGAAAGCCGGGATCAGAGATGGTCCTGTTCCTGAGAATTAAGAGGCTCACTCTGTTCTTCCCTTAGTCTGCACCTTCCTCTTAGCTTTTATTGCTGTTTTTGTGGTTGTGGGATCCATTGTGCCACTTATTTGGAAAGTAGCCCTGCTCCCTGGACCAAGAGGTGGCAGAATGATGCTGTCGCTTTCCTCTCCCAGCCAGAGGCGAAGGACCGCAGCAGCTGCGACTTCAGACCTCAGTGTCCAGTCTGGGCACAAGAAGTGCAAGAGAAACACACCTTTCGGTGGCAGTAATTCACAAAGATGATAATATAACTTGTTTTTGGCTACAAGCAGAGAGAAATATTGAGCAATAAAAAACCACTCTAGCTTTAAAACATTTCAAATGACTTCAGACTTGGAATCTAAACTTTTCCCCCCTCCAAAGTCCTTGTTTCTCTGGCAAGTAGGATTTAAGGCTTCTTTTTATTCCAGTTTTCTTTATTGCAGGCAGTACACGCAACCATAAATACTCCACTCGGGACAGAACCAGCAAAGGCAAGTGCTTTGAATGCTGTGCTTCTCGCATTCTCTATGTTTACTTTATTTTTTCATTAGCAAAGAAGTGTAATTGGTCAATTTACCTATGAACTATGCATGTCCAGGAAAACCACGGTGACTAAAACTAGGAAATAACTGTTACCATGAGTGCTCTTCTTTCTACATGCTCGTGCAACCAACTGTAAATGGAAGAATGAAAGACTCAAATGGTCATTTTATTCATGCGAGATATATACTAGATGAGTGTGGTCAATTTCAGAGTCAAATTGATTAATACCACATCTATCCTGTATCATAAGATAAAGGTCAGAAATATCAAATCTTTTGAGTCAGAAGGGTGCCATTAAAATAATTTATTTCTCTATCTTCTAAATCTTTTGAGAAATGCATGCTGTGATAGGAAGATAAAGATGAAGGACAGTCTCATTCCTAAGCAACCACATAGTCCAGTAGAAAAGAGACATAAAAACCAACAAACAAAGTAAGGGTTGGAAAGAAAATGAGAGTGAGTGTTCCTCTCATTTAACCAGGTTTATCATTTTAAAACAAACAATTCTCAGAGATGGCACTGACGTGCACAGTTCCTGTGAGAAAACAAAATACCCAGACATATGTCACTGCCCAGAGGGCCAGCTTGAGGCCGCTGCCCCCCCAGTGCTGGGGGAGGGGCTGGGGGGAGAGTCTCCCAGGGAGAGGTCAGCCCCTCCTGTCAGAAGAGTCACTTTGTTTTTTAATCTAAAGGAAATTCTTAAGGAAGCAAACAAAGACACCAATAGTGTGTTGATCTTGAGAATATAATTTAAGAATTTTCTAATATAATTAAAAACTCAAAAAATAAATGGTGGGGGAAAGGCAGAGAAAACCTACTCATAAGGCGGAAATCATGAGTGAAATGTTCAGAGCCAGGAATGCAGGAGTGAGGTCATCAATATGTGTAATGGTTTGGATTCAGAATGTCCCCCTAGCCCAGTGTTGAAAGCAGGGCTTGGTTCTAAGGAGGAGTCTTTGGGGGAGGTGACCTTGGGGACTACATATGGTTCTCTCCTCCCCTGTCCCCCCTCTCTCTTGCTCCTGGCCTCCATGATGTGAGCAGAGCCCTTGCTTTTTCCCTCTCTGTGTCCCGAGATCCTGAGATCCAAAGATGCCAGCTTCACATGAACTGAACCCAGAATCCCGAAAAAAGTGTGAGCAAATAAATCTTCGTGACCTCTATGTGGTCATTTTGGATTATAGCAGTGAGAACGTTGACTGAGAAAATATGTAAATCATAAACAGACAGAAAAGTCAAAGAAATAGCAGAAAACATCTTATGTGTACCAAAGTGTGGATGTTTCTAAGCTACCCCCCAAAATACAAATCATAGGATAAGATACAGCAATTTTCTAATCGCATGAAGAAACATGTATATGCTTAATTTAAAAGGCCAAAAAATCTATCAAAAAGGTAAATTATATAACAATTTACTCATAAATAATGACATAAAAATTCAAAATAAATTATTGACAAGTTAAACCCAGCATTGTATTAAAATATGAATGTACCCTGGACATTTGATTATTTATTTAAAGAATATCTACTGAGTATCATCTCTGTGGCAGATAATATTCTAGGTGCTAAGGAATCAGTGAAAAGAAACAGTCGTAGCACACGCATTCTAGAAAAGAAAGACAGCAGACAACAAAGCAATGGACAAGGGATGCATTTCCAGGCAGTGATGGTTGCACTAAGATGTAAGGTGGGAGCCAGGGTTTATTTGAAGGTGTCAGGGCTCACCCTCCACACAGTCATCAATTTAATTCATGCTATTACAAACTACAGGAGATTTATATGATTGTACCACTGGCAAACCCAAATCACTCAATAAAACTTAGATGCCACACCTAATAAGACCCTGTGAATAAACTAAAAAAAAAAAGCTTCATTAAACATAATAAACAAAACCTATCATAAATTTCATAAAGTTACTTGCCAAAAAAGTTATAATAATCAGCCGCTAGATAAAAATGCTCTCTAGTAATGATATGTATCCATTGCTGAATAAGACATGTCATCGGTGTTACAATGACAAATTTATCTTCATTTCCAGATGATACTGTGGCATAACCAGAAGACCTAAGAGACTCAATGAAAAGTTATGAAAATTAATGAAAAAATTTAAATAGCTGGATGCAAACTATATAGTAAAAAATTGACTTTATATAATAGCAAGATCCAGTTAGAAATGGAATAGAAAAAAATCTCATTCTTGATATTGACAAAAGTTATATAATACTAATGCATTTATTCAACAAGAAAGGCAAAGGACCTATTCTACGTATCTTAAAATGAAGATGAGTAATGAAGAGGCAAAGTGTTCTGAACCTAAGGAGTTATTCCACTCCAACCCCAGCCCCCAAGAGTATATATAATTTTGATACAAATCATATTGGAATCCCAGGTAGAAATTTTTTTTTCAGGGGAGAGAGGGAGATTAGATGCAAAGATTTCTTTTTAAAATCAAAAGCATATGAAGTTACAAGACATTTTAATAAATAAAAGTAGGGTAACACTCTAACAGGCATTGCAACTTATTACAACTTGTTATTATAAGGCAAATAATATAGTATTTGCATAGACATATTTAAATAGGCTAATGGAGCAGAATAGAGAGTCTAGCAGTAGCTGTGAATGTATGTGTAACTTGAAATACGGCCAAGCGGATGTTCTATTCAGGGTCAGGGATGGGTCTCTGATAAGTGGTGGGGGCAATGCAAATAACCAGGAGTTGAGTGAAGATGCTCACTCATCATTCCAGAAAAGAATTCCAGATGCTTTAAATAGATAAATACTAAAATAAATATCCAAAGGTTTAATAAAATATTGAGTGGGAAATACAGGTAGCTATTCATACGAACTTGCCATGGGAGCGGTGGAAAAGATTCAAAAAGATGTAAACTGAATCAGTCTTTCTCCCTATAAAAGAAAACATTCTGCTTTTCAAAAATTTCTGCAATGGAAAAAGACAAAAATGTTTACAGGATATATAATATGCAAAGGGTTGATACACATACTCTTTCTTTTTCTTTTGGTAGTGGGGATTGAACCAAGGGGCTTTCTACCTCTGAGCTACACCCCCAGCCTTTTTATTTTTAAACAGGGTTTCAATAGGTTGCTGAGAGTCTTGCTACTTGCTGAGGCTGTTTTGAACCTGCAACCCTCCTGTCTCAGCCTCCTATGTACTTGGGTTACAGGCATGAGCCACCATGCCCAGCAACATACCTACTCTTAAAAAACTTTTTTTTTTACCATTTCCTTTAACAAATGGCAAACAATCTAAATATCAAAGTAAATCTGAGAGAAATTACTAAAGGCTAGTAACATGAAAAGATGGTTAACTTTACTGGTTGAAAGATAAATGCTAGTCAAAAGCAAAAAAGACATGTCATTTTCATAGAACTTAATCAAAACTGAAGGATGAGCCAGGCGTGGTGGCGCACGCTTGTAATCCCAGTACTTGGGAGGCTGAGACCAGAGGATCCGGGTTTGCGGCCAGCCTCAGCTACTTAGTGAGGCCCTCCGCAACTTAGCAAGACCCTGTTTCAAAATAAAGAATAAAAAAAAAAATAGGGTTGGGGGTGTAGCCCAGAGGTAGAGTGCCCTTGCATTCAATCCCCAGTACTGCAAAACAAAACAAAACAAAAAAACCTGAAGGATGCCTGCTAGTGAGTGTATTTGTATGACAGAGAAGGAAGCACTTCTATTTCTTTGGAAAATAATCCTGCAGTATAAATAAAAATTATAAATGTACATGCTGCTTTATCATTATTAATAGAAACAATACAATAGTACCAGTGTCTAAAAATTTATATAAAGCTATTTTACTTCAGCATAGGAAACAAATAAAATACAGCATCAAGAGAAGATTTTACTCAATACTTATATTATGGAATATTATGCAGCTATTCCAATGAACAAGTTTGCTCTATGTGTGTGTATTGATTTTGAAAGATTTATAGGAGCTGCTATTATGTGAAAAAAGTTATGGTGAAATAAAGAGTATACCATTTGAAAAAAGAATTAAAACACCCATACAAATATAGATTTTTAAAATGACTACAGCACAATTTCTAGACAAATTCACAGAAAAATTCACATTAATCATCTTGGGGAAATGAAAACGGGAGGAGGGAAGAAAACTATCAATTTATTTTCTTTATATATTTCTTTTTGTTTGAACTTCTACAAAATACATGCACTCTTTTTTATATATTCAAAAAAGCCAGTTGGCACTAAAAATAATAGCAAACAGTCACGTTACAGTCTGAAAAGCACTGGACCAGAGGGATGCATTTGGGGGACATGAGCATGAGCTCTGCCGAGGTCAGGGGAAATCAAGTCCTGTATGGAAACTTCAAGGATGCACTGGGCTTGGCAAGGAGAGGAGAAGAGGGCTGTAAGGATGCTAAAGGCATAAGGAAGTTTGTGCATGTCCTACACTGTTGTAGAAGGGTAGAAACTCATAGGGAAAATGGCGGAGGACCAAGCCACAGCAGCAGCCAGAGGATGGATCACGATGGATGCTGCGCCTCCCAGGGGATGCGCAGCCTGTGAATGGTTTTCTGGTTTTCGGTGGGAGAGCTATTTGACCAGGTTAGAAAGAATGCCTGGAATGCCTAGAGAGAGAGCAAAAACAGGAGCACCCACCGAGCCAGGAGCACCCACCGAGCCTTCTTTGGAAGCAGAGGTGTCCTGTGTTGCAGTGTGCGCACCGGCCGCTGGCTAGGTCCTTCTCACATCTGTGCTAAACACCAATCCCCGTCTGCTTACCAGACCCAACTATACTGAACCAAAGAAAAGCTTCCCACGTGCTTCTTCAAGCCAGCAGTGTGGATGTGATTTAGGTTAAACCACATTTACTTTTTCTTTTTCTGGCTGATTTGCCAAATGTGGTCAATTAATAGAAAATAATACTATTAACTTCTAATGGTACCCCAAACATACTAAATTTTATTTACATCTTCCTTTAATTTATTTGTGCAATGTATAGGTCCTCTTAATAACCAAATTTATATGTTCCTGGTATAAATAATACTCAGCTAATTATACAAAGGGCAGTAGATACTTCGAGTATAAATCAATGTGTTATAAATTTAAGACAGTTACATTAATATAAATTACTATTTCAATACCTTTCTGTTTACCTACTTAGCAATACTGCTCAGCATTAGATAGCATGTTTGAAGGGAAAATTAGAACTTTGAAAAACAACCTCCCCCCAGAATGTCTTTTGCCCAGGATCTCATACATCAAGCATTAGCCTGGAGGAGCTGTTTATGGTTGGGTTGTAAAACTTGCTAGAGAGAAAAAAAAAGTTGTTTATAATGAACCTGGAGAAAGCACCTAAATCATTGAGCTTCAAAAGGAAGTCACACTGAAATCAACCCACCACCGAATGTGCCCCTGACGTTACACACCTATCAGCAGGTGACACACAGCAACAACTACCCATGAATCTTGACAACCTGGGCCACCTCTGTGCATGTAAAAGAGTAAGCGATACCGTACGCTCCCATGTGACAGCAAGTGGGGACAATGACATACATAATAAACCGAGATCTGAGTGGTTAGTCCATTCAACATGATGCATGCTATGTCATAGACGTATCCCATTCTATTTGTGGGTGCATTAAATTGGATGAAGTTGTTTTCATTCTATACATAGACCTATGTGTTCATTAATTATAGTGACTTCTGCAAAAAACTATTTCTACACTGCAGTGGAAGGCTAGGGAAACATTAATTTTATGTGACTCCAGGGGTATATACTATGACCTTCCATTCAGAACAGGAGGCAGAAAACCAGGTACCTGGATTCTGTTGCTAACCGTCCTGGGCCTTCAGGAGCTTTATCTAAGTCTTTTTACTTAACTATCTAAATCTTTTTACCTAACAACCGGTGGACTTCATGTAGTGTATCCTCTGCCTTTCTGCATTGGGGACCTAGTAACAGGAACAAGTAGTTTCCCCCAATCACCTAACTCATTACCGGCCAGCTAGACAGAGCCGCTGCAGGCACTGTGGCGGAAGAATGATGGGTGTTATTTCCATTACGCTTCTCAAATCAGTTGGGCCAATCGGCCTATTCAGAACACGCTGAGTTATATGAGGTGCCCGCTATTCTGCTACAGCCATGGACTGTTTCTCCTGACCCCACTTACGCAAATTTAGTTTCTTTTCCAGAAAACTCAAGAAATTATTTAGGCTTATATTACTGATTGAAATACCATCCCCACACCAACTTTTATATAAGTATACTCAAGTTGGACGGTGTTGTCAATATTTTTTGGCTGTGAACACACCTCTCATCCCCAACACCTGGTGCTCAGTGACTATATCATTACTTGGCTGGTTATATATAAGCCCATCTGTGCAAAAATGGCCAAATGCTCACTCATAGTTGGCCAGATCTGTGTCCTAAAACACATGGGAGCCAGACAATGATGAGCTTTGATGACCTTCATAACCCAATAAAAGCAATAGAGCTCACAAAATTATTTTATATGTACCAATAATGTATAAATACAGAAACACATATATTAAAATAATGCAAAATTTTATGCTTATATGTTAATTTAAAAATTCTTTAAATATATGATTTTGTCTTGTCTTCTCTTTATGAGAATTTTGGGGAAGTATGAGTTTTACCAGCTAATATTTAATGAGGAAGTAAAACTAATAGCACTTTTGGATAACCTCTGGATATTAAAATCATGAGTTGACTATTTTTAGCCTATTTATTGGTCTCAACTCCTTGTACACACACATTAGATATGCAGCCATAAGTCTTTATTTGTGTTATGATGGCTCATAAGAAATTCTTCATTTATCTATAAATTGTAATTGACACGAAGCCAGGTTTTCTTAATATTTTATAACGTCCTTTTATGAAACTAGGAACAATATATTAGCTACACATATGAAAACCTCCATATATTTGCATACAAATGTTTCCATGTTTTTTACAAATTTCTATGTTTGTCTGATAGTCAATGATAAATCAAGTTACCAGCGTAACCCCAGCAAGCAGAGTGTGTGTTGCCAGGTCTAAGTGTCAGTTTACCCTAGTTACAGCTTTCTGTTCTGGTACCAGGGGCTGCTGTTTCATTAGCTAAAGCTAGTCCATCATGCTGGGATTGCAGTACTTAGAAAAACAACATTTATTCACACTTTCAATGAGAGAAGTTTTAAATTAATTTTCTGGGCCTCAGTAAAGTCTCAAGAGAATTAAAAAAGAGTGGAAGACAAATCCAATCTCTTTATAAATACTTATAGGGTAAATCTGTCAAAAGGTCAGTTTCCAGTATGTTTCCTCCCCTCAAATGCCTCAATATAAATGGGATCTTCGGGGAAATCATACAGTGGAAATAAGTGATTTGTGGTGTCCGTTGATGTTTCCGAAGAAGAGTGGTGTGAATTGAGCGTGTGCGTAGGCAATTTCCCTCACAATACCATAATCACTTTTCACTCCTTTGAGAATGAAAATCGTTCTGTTTTGTTTTGTTCTCTTAACATACCAATCATTGGATTGAAAAAATATGTAGATCCTCAATAGTTTTAGGAAAGGGCGAAGAGGGATTCCCAGCTCTTCCAACATGAAATCATACATAGCTGGTCCACATCACAAAAGCTTATCCTGGAAGCCCCTCTCGGCCCCTTTTGGAATCATTGCCATAGTGAGCGATCAAGTCCCAGCAGTAACAATAAAGACAAAATCAGCCTCGACGGTGCTGGGGGTGGATCTGGGATGTTCCCAAAGCTCATGTGTGGGAGGCAGCAATGCTCCCAGGGGAGGGAGCTGATCAAGAGGACTCCGACCTCATCAGTGAGTGGATTAGTCCACTGATAACCGGATGGACTACTGGGGGTGCGACCTCATTGGAGGAAGTAGGTCACTTGGACTGTGTGGCCTTGAGGATGCTATCTCTGTCCCTGACCTCTTCATCTTTCCTTCTGTGCTTCTTAGAGCTGAGCCACCATGATGCTTCTACCTTGCAGCTAGCTGACCATGGACTGAAATCACCCTGAAACCATGAGCCAAAATCAATCTTTCCTCTTCTCACTTACTTTTCTCAAGTGTTCGTCATGGTGACATAAAGCTGACTAACACAACTGCCTACAAAAGAAACGGCCTGAATGAAGGGAAGACCAACAGCCTGGGGAGGGAATGCTGCTGGAATTGATACCAGGAAGCCAATGCCCCGCGTGCCCATGTGTACACCACACTCCATGGGTTCCTGTGACACTAAGACACATGTTCATACCCAGCACCCAAATCCAGACAATGAACACACCCATCATCCCCAAAGTTTCCTTAGGTCCCTGTGTTGTCCCTCCATCCTGTCCCTTCCACACCCACTCCCATTCCATCCCCGGGTAACCACCCACCCACTTTCTGTATCTATAGATCAGTTTGATTCTGCTAGTTTGAATATATAAATCATTTGAATACACAAATCATTCATTATCATATTCTTCTTGGGTCTAGCTTTTTTGCTTTATTGTAATATTTTTTGAAGTCCATCCATGCCATTGAATGTATCATTTTTTTCCCCCAGTGTGGGTCTGCCACCAATAAGCAGGGCACTTTCAGGGCTATTATTTAATGTTTTTAATAGACTTTATTTTTTAGAGCAGTTTTAGGTTCAGAGCAAAAATGAGAAGAAAATACAGTTCCCTATAACACTCCTCCCTCCCACACACACACATAACTTCTCCTACCATCGACATCCCACACTAGACTGGTATGTTTTTTATAATTCACTCTTGGTGTTGCACATTCTGTGAGTTTTGACAAATGTGTGACAGGTATCCACCATTAAAATATCAGACAAAAAACTGAACTCCTCTAAAAATCCTCTATGCTCCACTTACTTGTCCCTCCCCCACCTCCTTCCTGGCAACTCCCGATCTTTTTATTGTCGCCAAGGTTTTGCCTTTTCTGGAAAACCATGTAGCTGGAACCATACAGTATGTAGGCTTTTCATATTTTCTTCTTTGGCTTAATAATATGCATTTATGATCCTTCCACCTCTTTTCATGGGTGCATAGCTGATATCATTTTCACACTGTATCATATCCCATTGCTTCAATGTACCGCAGTTTATTTATCCATTCACCTACTAAAGGACATCTTGGTTGCTTCCGAGTTGTGGCAAATTATGAATAATGCACTATAATCATCCATATGCAGGCACTTGTGTGGACATATAGCAAGGATTTCAGTTGCTGGATCATATGGTAGGAGTATGTTTAGTTTTGTAAAAAGAAAAAAAACTGCCATATTGCCTTCCAAAGTGGCTGTACCATTTCGCATTTGCATCTGCAATGAGTGAGAGCTCTGATCGCTCTGCCTCCTTGCCAGCATTTAGTGGGGTCAGTGTTTTGGATTTTGACCATTCTAGTTTTTTTGTTTTTTTTTTTTGCGGTACCGGGGATTGAACCCAGGGGCGTTCTACCTCCGCGCTACACCCCCGGCCCTATTTTTTATACTTTATTTTGCAACCGGGTCTCACGAAGTTGCGGAGGGCCTCACTAAGTAGAGAGAGAGAGAGAGAGAGAGAGAGAGAGAGAGAGCTGAGGCTGGCCGCGAACCCAGATCCTCCGGTCTCCGCCTCCCAAAGTACTGGGACTACAAGCATGCGCCACCACGCCCGGCTTGACCATTCTATAAGTGTTATTTTAATTTGCATTTCCCTAATGAGGTAAGATGTTGAGCTTCTTTTCATATGTTTATTTACTATGTATATTTTCTTTGTGAGGTGACTGTTCAGGTCTTTTGCACACTTTTAATCAGGTTTTCTTATAAATGAATTTTATAAGTTCTTTGCGTGGTTTGGATAACAGTCCTTTATGAGATATGCATTTTGCAAATATTTTCTGTCAGTCTGTGGTGTGGCTTCTCATTCTCTTGACAGGGCGGAAATTTTTAATCTTAATGAAGTCCAGATTATCAATTATTTCTTTCATAGGCCATGACTTTGGTGTTTTATCTAAAACACCATCACCATAACCAGGGTCATTTAGATTTTCTCCAGTGCTAATTTTTTTTTGGGGGGGTTGTAGTTTTGTATTTTACATTTAGGACTATGATCTGTTTTTGGTTAGTTTTTGTGAAGGATGTAAGATACATATATAAATACTACTACTACTACTGATAATAGTAATAATAATAATAATAATAATTCTCCTCCTCCACTTCCTTCTCCTTCTTTTACATTTGGATATCCAGTCATTCTAGCACCATTGCTAAAAAGACTACCTTTTCTCCATTGTACCGTCTTGTCCCCTTGTGAAAGATCATTTGGCCATGTTTAGGAGGTCTTGCTTTTGCAGATTCTGTTCCATTGATCTACTCACTCTTTCACCATTATCACACTGTTTTGATACCTACAGCTTTATAGTAAATCTTGGAAATAGGTAGTGTCAGTCTCCTGACCTTTTTATATTTTTCAATATTATGTTAAAGCTTTCTCTTTTTTTGCCTTTTCATAAAAACTTAAAAATCAGTTGATATATAAGAGTTAACTTTCTGGGATTTTGATCTTGATAGTATTGATCTTAGAGATCAAGTTGGGAAGAACTGACATGTTGGCAATATTGAATCTTCCTATACATGAACATGGAATGTCTATTTATTTAGTTATTTAATTTCTTTTATCAGAGCCTTGCAGTTTTCTTCATACTGATCTTGTACATATTTTGTTAGATTTAGACTCAAATATTTCATTTTGGAGAGTGCTAATGTAAATTGTACTGTGTCCTTAAATTCAAATTTCACTTGTTCATTGCTGTTATATAGGAACACGATTGCCTTTTGTATATTAACCTTATGTCCTGAAGCCCTGCTTTAATTGCTTATTAGTTATAGTTTTTGTTAATTCTTTTGCATTCTCTACATATACAATTATGTCTTCTGAGAACAGAGTTTTATTTCTTCCTTCCCAGCTTCATATCTTTTACTCCCATTTGTTGTATTCTTGTATCAGCTAAGATTTTCTGTAAAATGAAGAAAGTGGTAGGAGGGGACATTCTTTCCTTGCTCCTAATCTTAGTGGGAAATCTTCTAGCTTCTCACTGTTAAGTATGGTGTTACATTTAGTTTTTCTGTAGATATTCTTTATCAAATTAAGGACATCTATCTTTATCCCTATTCACTGAGAGTGTTTTTTAAATCATGAACAGATGCTGGATTTTGTCAAATGTGATTTCTTCATCTATCGATATGACCGTGTTTTTTTTCGTTAGCTTGTTGACAGAACAGTTTGTGTGAATTGATTTTCGAATGTTGAACAACCCTACCTGGAATAAATCCCAGTTGTCTGTGGGTTATTCTTTTTAGTACATTGTTGAATTCAATTTGCTAATATTTTGCTTAGACATTTTTCATCTATGTTCATGAGAGAGGTTGGCTATAGTTTTCTTATAATGTTTTTGTCTGGTTTTGTTATTAGGGTTATTAGGGTAATGCTATCCTCATAGAAAGAGTTAGGAAGTATACCTTCAGCATTCATCCTCTGAAAGACATTAAACAACTGGTACAATGTTTCCTGTAAATATTTAGTGGAATTCAGTGAACCCACCTTGGTCTGGTGCTTTATCTTTTGAAAAGGGATATTAGGCATTGATTCAATTTCTTTAATAGATATAGGTCTATTCAGATTGTTTCTTTCTTCTGTGAATTTTAACAGTTTACATATTTCAAGGAATTGGTCCATTTCATCCAGTTCATTAAATTTGCAGATATAGATCTGTTTATGGTATTCTTTTGTTATTCTTGTAATGTTCATGGGATCTGAAGTGATATTCCTCTTTCATTTCTGTTATTAGTAATTTGTGTCACATTTTTTCCCTAGTCAAGCTAGAGGCTGACTATTTATCTTTTCAAAGGACCAGTTACTAGTTTCACTATTTTTCTCTATTGATTTCTTATTTGTAATTTCATTAATTTCTTCTCTAAATCTTATTTATTTTCTGTTTTTGTATATAATTTGGTTCTCTTTTTCCAGAGAATCAACTAATTTGGATAGGTTCAATTGTCGTGTTTTTAAATCCACTAATCTTTTCTTGTGTAAGCCTGATCAGTCACTAATCACACTCAGTGTATTTTGCATTTCAGATATTGATTTTAGGTCTTTCTTCTTCTAATATATGCATTTAGTGCTATAAATTTCCCTCTAGGTATTACTTACATTGTATCGCACAAATACTGATAAATTGTATTTCATTTTCATTTAGTTCAAAATCACTCTTGAGATTCCTTCTTTGACCCATAAGTTATTTAGAAGTTTGTTGTTCAATTTCCAAGTGTTTGGGAATTTCCATTTATCTTTCTGTTATTGATTTCTATAAATTACATTGTGGTCCAAGAGTAAATATTGTATAATTTCTATTTTATAAATGTGGTAAGATGTGCTTTATGGGCCATAATGTGGTCTGTCTTGGTGAATATTACATGTTTGCTTGAAAAAATGTATTTTCTTCTGTTGTTGACTGAAGCAATCCACAGATGTCAATTGTATCCAGTTGATTGATGGTGTTGTTGAAGTCAACAATGTCTTTATTGATTTTCTACATGATGAATCTGTTTATTTACGGTAGAGGACATTCATATATTTTTATTGCAGGTTACTGTTTCATTGTGTGAATGTACCAAAACTTGTTTATTCACCCATTGGATGAACAATTAGACTGTCCCACAATATAGCCTATCATGGTAACTATTCCATGTTCACTTGAAAAGAATGGGTATTCTACTGCTGTCAATTATTTAAAGTTGATTGATAATATTGTTCAAATCTTTTATATTCTTACTGATTTTCTGTTTATGTGTTCTAGTATTGAGATAGGTGTATTGAAATCTTTAACTTTAATTATGGACTTGTCTTTCCATCCTTGAAAATCCATCAGTTTTTACTTCATCTGTTTTGAAAGTCTGTTATAAGGTACATATACATTTAGAATTGTTATGTTTTCTTGATGAATGGACTCTTTATTGTTATGGTGTTATTTTCTTTATAGTATTATTTGCTCTGACCTATTTATTTGTCATTAACATATCCAGTACAGATTTTTAAAAACCTAATATTAGCATAGTATACTTTTTTTCACCCTTTCTCACTTTTAATTTACTTGTATCTTTATATTTAAAGTAGGGTTTTCATGGGAAGCATATAGTTGAGCCTTGCTTTTTTATCCAGTCTAAAAAATCTCTGCCTTCATTTGGGGTGTCTAGAACATTTATATTCAGTGTAATTACATACATGGCTTAATTCAAATCTTTTATCTTACTACTTGTTTTCTATTTGTCCCATCTATTTTTGTGTTAGTTAGTTAGTTAGTTATTTTTTTGTGCTGGGGATTGAACCCAGGCCCTTGCACATGCTAGGCAAGTGCTCTAGCACTGAGCTACATCCCAGCCCTTTTATCTTTCCTCTGCCTTTCCTTGTGTCAAGTATTTGTGTGACCCCATACTGTCTTCCTTAATTGTTTATCAGCCACAGTTCTTTATTATTTTGGTGGTTGCTTATGGATTATATTATACATTATAGTATACTTCTTTAACTTATCAGGGTCCATTTTAGAATAATGTTATGCCACTTCTCACATAGTATAAAAACTTCTAAGATTATTTTTCCATTATTTTTGACATCCAGATTTATGCTATAGTTGTCATATATTTTTACACATGGCATAAAGACTAAACTATATTCTTTCATTTTTATTTAAAGAATTAGCTATTTGTTAAAATAACTAATAAAAGTCATATAGTTAATCATGTAGAAATCATCCCTTTCATCCTATATTCCTACTTGATGTAGTTTTCCTTCTGTCTTAAGGACTGCCTTTATCATTTAATTGTAGTGCAGTTCTTGTGGTCATGATTTCTTTCAGTGTTTGTGGGTCTCAAAAATTCTGTTTTACCTTTTTATTTTTTGAAATTGACTTTTGCTAAGTATAGATATCCAGGTTGAAGAATGTTTTTCTGTCAGTTCTTTAAAGCTGTTGCTCCACTGTCTTCTCTTGAATTTTTTGTCTAAAAGAAATCTGTCACCTTTATCTTTCTCATCCTTATCTTCTGTATAAACAGTTTCTGTTTTTTTGAATATCTTAAACATTCTTTTTAAATAAATGGTTTTAAGCATTTTGGTTATCCTGTGCTTGGTGTAGTTTCCTTCATGTTTACTGAAAAACTTACAACTATTATTTCTTCCTCTTTTTTGTATCTTCTATTTCTGTATTCTAATTACATGTACTTAATCTATAAGCTGCTTGTAATGGTCCCGCAGTTAACTGTTATTCTTCCCCCTTTAAAGATGTATTTACTAAGTTTCAATTTTGGAAGTTTCCATTGTTGTGCTTTTAAGTTCATTAATATTTTCTTCTGTAATCCTGATCAACCATTAACCTTGCCTGGGGCATTTTTCATTTCAGATATTGTAGTTCTCTGAGTTCAATTTAGGTCTGCTTTGCATCTTCCATGTCTCTACTAAACTCCTTGAACAAATGGAACACAGAACGGTTGTATGAATTCCCCTATGTGATAGTTTTAATGTCTGTATCAGTTGTTGTTCAGTTCTATTTATTAAATTTTCTCTTCATTATTGGTCATTATGGTCTCTTCATTATAGTCCTGCTTATTTGCATGCCTTGTCATCTCTGACAGGATGTTAGGCGTTGTCTATTTTGCTAGGTTGAGTGTTTGTGATTTAGTATTTCAAGAAATATTCTTGGACTTTGTGTTAGAATATAGTAAGTTACTTGGTAATATCTTGATCTTTTAGGGACTTGATTTTAAGATTTGGTAGTTGGGTCCATAGAACCATTCAGTTTGGAGAGAATGATTCCCCACTACTATGGCAAGGTCTTTCTGAGTATTCTAGATAATTTCCTATTCATTGTGAATTTTTCCAGTCTAGCTGGTAGAAAGAAGCAGTACCACCAGCCCTGTGTAGAAGGTTGGTACTACTTCTCTAATCCTTTTAGATTTGAAGTTTTATCATAGTCTTTGGGTTCTCTCTTTGTGCACCTTTTTTTTTTTTTTTTCTATCCAGTAATCTGTCTTACTAACTCTAGCTTCCTTGGTCTCTCCAGACTCTCACATCTGTATTTCCAACTCAGGGATTGTGTTGGATTCTGCCTGGAACATTCCTCCCCATTCCCCAGCCTGAAAACTCCCTGAAGACAGTGAGCTGGGGCAGTCATAGAGTTCATTTTATTTTTACCTGTCTTTTAAGAGTCATTGCCTTTTGTTTCTGGTGTCTTGAAAACTATTGCTATATACATTTTGTTTGGTCTTTGCTTGTTTCTATTGGAAGGAGTAAATGTGATCAGTTCACCGTCTTTATGGGAATAGAAGACTGACACTTCAATAATAACAATTGTTAAAAATCCAGCTTGACATGTATGTGATAATCTAAATAAAAGCAACACTCCTTTTACTGTTACATTCAAAGTATTCTAGATTTATACATCAATGACAAGGGTCAGTATTCCCCCAGATTCAGCTTCTGTTCCCCTGTTTTCTCTTTATAAACCATGGAAGTGGACTGGTGTCAGCCTAGAGAGAAATGAATAGGAGGACTTAAAGATATTCTCACTTTGTAGCAATTTTCATCCAGGCCTGAAGATCTCAGGGCATCGTCACTTAACACTGAGAAATCAGAAATTCACCTGAGAGGATGCCATGGACCTCCACTGGCCAGCAGATGACATTTAAAATTTATCGCTTAATTATTTGCTGCAGGATAATGAGCATTTATTGTTGCAGAGAAATTAACAAACTTCTTAAAGTCTATGGAGGTAATATGAACATAATGATAGCACTACACATTTTCTAGAAATGTCTTTTGCAAAAATAGCAGCTGAGAAAATAAGCTGTTAAGATGCTAGAACTGGGAGGGACTCTCTACATGAGAACTTATTCAACATACTACAGGTACTCTGCCCCTGTGATGAGAAACAGTTTTTCAAAATGGGTTGTTGATCAGATTTACTTCATAAGTGGCTTCTCAGACTCTGGTATGAATATGAATGAAAAGTAAATTTCATGAAAACAGTTTTGATTTTGGGGTCAGTAGGATAAATCCAATTTCAGGAAAATCTTGAAAAGAGTGTTCTATTTGGATTGGTATTGATTTTTTTTCAAGCTACTAAAAATATACATTGTATTCTCAGTAGGAACATATCATCTGTCTGTAGAGACAAAGAAGATCTGCTTAGAAGAGCACTTAAATTAAAATGAAATAAATCTCAGGGTAATAGCTTCTGAAATCATAAAAAATCCTGAAAAACAAAGAGGTTATATAAAACATCAAGCTAACCTTTAATATTAAAATCATGCGATTAAATTAGAAAGAGAGAAAGAGAAATATTTCAAACATGTGCTTCTTCCAAGATATGGTCTCTAACTCTAGGGCACTTTTAGTTTGGTCTTCATTTGACCCCTCACTGACAATAAAGGGAAAAAGTATTGGAAAGTATACAACGCCATGAGAGGTGTCCAAATCAGGCATTTTGTATGAAGTGTCTTTAAAATACGGTAAAAACTGATGATTAATAAAGCATGCTATAATATTGAATAAGACATTTTATCAGATCACTAAAAATTAAGTTGACCTGTTAACTTTCCTTAAGCAGGAGAAAAGCTCCAAGGGAAAAATTTCAATGAAAATCTCAAATTATCTCACTCTATTTCTTTCTCCAAGAGTTTTAAGTTGTGTGCATGCAAGAGAGAGAGAGAGAGAGAGAGAGAGAGAGAGAGAGAGAACTCGTAAGCTTTTACTTGCTTTCTTGCTTGAGTGTCCTACTGCCAGGCCAAGAATGCCTCTGGCTACAGAGAAGAAAGACTGCATTCATGATAAAAGTTCCTTAGGCTCAGTTTACTTTCCCAAGTTAGCTTTAAAGTAGTTGAGATACAGAGCTGCAGGGGCTTTGTCTATATATCAAGCTTGACCTTTTTGGGAAAAAATTAAAAACTGATGCTAAAAAATTAAAAACTGATGCTAGATGTGTTAGAAGATGATGAAGAAAAATATTGTATGTTATTTCTAATTTCTAAATCTGTTTAATCCCATAATGTAAGTCCATAACTGTAGAACATAAAAGCTTTTTATGAAATTAAAATATTATAAAAAGATAGTTGGTATCTGTTCATACTTTATGTTGACAGCAACATTGCTAAATTTAATTCATAACAAAAAGCTATATTAAAACATCGCTACCCTATGTGGACAAAATTAGGTAAGCACCCTTCCCTTAGAATCTTTATCAAATGCATCAGAACTTTACTTTTAAATGTTTACAATGAAATTACATATTTATTTATGTGATTTCATTTTGTCTACTGTCTATTTCTCCTGTTTTGCTTCCCACCATTTAGCATTGCTCCTAACACCCAGTAGTCACTCGATAGACATTTACTGACTAAACAGAATGCACCAGTAGCAATTATTGGGATTTAAAATAATAATTGAATAGAACACAATTGTACACAATAAATTGATAGTTTTGCTCCACCTTCTCAGCAAGATGACTCTTTCAACAACATAAACCAGATTCAACATTCGACATCTTAAACCAAATTACATTCCTCTTCTGTTTCCTCTCCTGTAGGTTTCCATCACACTAGGAAAACACAATGCAAACGTTTCACTGTGGTCTACAAGGCCTCCATGATGTGGGCCAGCCTGATGCACTTCTGACTGTAGGTTCCACAGCTCCAGCGTCCTGCAGGTCCTAAACAAGCCCAGCTAGGTTCCTGTGGAAGAGACTCTGCACTAGCTCTTCCCTTCCCCTAGAGGGCGCTGCCACCACTGGACCTTTACATATCTGACTCCCTCTTCATATGTGGCTCTCAGTTCAAATCCTTGAGGCGCAATCTAAAGTAGCCTTCCAGTTTTCTGAGGAATCTTCACACTGATCTCCATAGCAGCCACACTAGTTTGCAATCCCACTAACAGTATATAAGAGTTCCTATTACCCCACATCATTGCCAGAATTTATTGATGTTTGTGTTCTTCATGACTGCCATTCTAATTGGGGTTAGATAGAATCTCAGTGTAGTTTTGATTTGCATCCCCCTGATTGCTAGAGATGTTGAACATTTTTTCATACATTTATTGGCCATTTGTATTTTTCCTTTGGGAAGTGTCTATTTAGTTCAATACGATCCAGGTATACCATTCCTAGATATCTTTCCAAAGGAACTTAAATCAGCATATTATAATGATACATGCATATCTATGTTTATAGCGGCACAATTCAGAATAGTCAAATCATGCAACCAGCCTAGGTGTCCATCAACATATGAATGGATTACAAAATTATGGGATATACCCACAATGGAATTCTACTCAGCCACAAAGAAGAACAAAATTACATCATTTGCAGGAAAATGGATGGGCCTAGAGAACATTATGCTAAGTGAGATTAGCCAGTCTCAGAAAGTGAACGTTCATATGTTTTTTTCTCATATGGGGAAGCTAGGGAGAAATCAGAATATAAGAGGGAATTTAGATAAAGGAGGAAAAACCCCAGTGGAGCAATGGAAGGGACGAAGAGCAGGGTGATGGAGGAGGAGGGAAAATTAATGATGAAAACACTGCCACAGACACTCTATACATATATGAGATTATCAATACCTATCTCTATATCATGTGCAGGGGAAGGGGCGGGAGTGGGGAGGGAGCCGGGGGAAGCTCACCAAGTGCTGTGTGTATGTATGTCCCTATCACTCTGAACTTCATTATGACATGAGACTACAATGCATCAATAAAAGTATATTTATTTATTTATTTTTTATTTTTTTGCGGTACCAGGGATTGAACCCAGGGGCGTTCTACCTCTGCGCTAAACCCCCGACCCTATTTTTTTATACTTTATTTTGAAACTGGATCTCAAGAAGTTGCGGAGGGCCTCACTAAGTAGAGAGAGAGAGAGAAAGAGAGAGAGAGGGGGGAGAGAGAGAGAGAGAGAGCTGAGGCTGGCCGCGAACCCGGATCCTCTGGTCTCCGCCTCCCAAAGTACTGGAATTACAAGCATGCGCCACCACGCCCGGCTCAATAAAAGTATATTTAAAAAAACAAAGTAGCCCCCTACCTCACCCTTCAATCTCTCATGATGATGGCATTTCATATTGATCTCTACAATAGCATTTATTGCTATGTGATATTAATGAAAAATATGTAGCTATTTCTGTTGACATGCCTCTCCAATGACTGCCCAGAATACAAGGCCCATATAAGGCTAGTAACTCTTTCCTGCTCACCACTGAATTCTTAGAACTTAGAACCCTGATGAGCACATTAAACAAATGAACTGTGAATGATTGAATGAATTAATAAAAAAATGAATGGGAAGTACACTCTCAACCAGTGTCCATACATTGTACATATTTAGAAAAGTGGAAAGGAACTTTTTTAAAAAGCAATTTCAACTTTGCCTGAAAAACAAGGTTCCTATTTTTCATTTCTCCATATTTAATGAAGAACTATGCCTTTAAATAAATGTCATTTTCTCAGAATGTAGAACAGAGAGTGGTGAAAAATAAGATGAAGAAAAAGATGTCTGATGGAAATTCAACATTACATTAAGGAAAGGCCACAGGATTCATTCTTTCATTCTAAGAATTTAGAGAAAATAGTCAATAATAATAACAGTAATGAGTGTAAACTCAAGCATCATAGCATATGCATTTCAGGCAAGATTTCAAAGCTGTTGAAAAAAAAATCACCATCTCCGAGAATAATTTTATAGCATGACAAATGTTTACAGGGAGATTTTGAAAACATATTTCTACACATGAAGTCTATTCTCCAAATCTAGTTGGAATGAAAACATGTTATGAAAAAGAAGTGAAAGTAAAAACCAATAACGAGAAGCCAAGCTTGATAGGCAAGAGTTTTGCAGGGTCTCCACGTCTGAATGCAATGGGTACCACTTAAACTGCTGATGGCAGAATCATCAATTAGGTTTTATAGCAGAGCCAAGTAAGAAATCAATCAACAAAATATTAGTAATCCATCTGCTCATCACAACAAATTCTGGCAGACAACGTTATTACCTTAATGATATGATATTGGGAGGGAAAAAAACAGTAAGGGAAATGGCTTAGCATCTCCCAAAGGCATGCAATATGGTTGCAAATCCATTTGAATTTACAGCTATCTCGAGTTCTCCATAATAACCTCATTCCACAAACACTAAATTTTGAATACCTTTTAAAAACCCAGATCCCACATACACCCAAACGACCAGGTGCGCTATTTACGTGTCATTCTGAGCTAGCTAAATGAAAGGCTTTCATATACAACCCAAGTTTGGAAATTACAGCCGTGGACACATTTTCAGATATCACTAGGGGGGTATTTAGAAGATACCTCACACTTATGCAAGATACTAAACTAAAAAGCGAAGCTCGACTGAAAAGAACTACAAAGAGAAAGGAGGCATAACTGGATTGTCCAAGACCAAAAAATCGAGTTTCTTTTGAAGGGAAGTAGGAAGGCAGAATTACAAAGTTGACCATGGAAATTCTTGTAAGTGCTCAAAAGATTGCAGAAGCTCAGAAAGAAGAGCGAGAAGGCGCATAAGTGTCTGGAAATGAGGCGCCGCGTGTGACTTGTGGAAATGTGCACTTGGCAGCTTTAGATTCTGCACATCTGCTCTTTGTCCTTCAGAACCCCCTTCACCCTTGTCCACCTGCCTTCTGCCCCAGGAGGCTCACCTCCGCGGGCCATGGGGCCCTCTTGCTTTGGGCCAGTTGGGAGCTGCAGAAGGAAATGGAGAAAGGATCAGGGGTGCTTATTCCTTGGGCCTCAGCTTAGCCGAGAACCTCACAGTGCTGCAAAGTGCATGCTACTTAGAGTTGATTTCATACCACTATAGCCGAACAAACAGAAGGTAGAGCAGAAATTTGAACAAAATCTGGGGATTAATGACCCCTGTGTAAAAGCTGAAAAAGCTAAGCTATCATAGCTCAGTTACTTTCATCAGTCTTCCTTGGATTTCAAATGAAATTCTGCATGGAACACTACCCAATTCAAAAGAAAAGGAAGTAGATGATGGGAATACAAAGAATAAATTGAAAAAATAAATCCTAAGAGCATAGAACATGAGGAAAAGATACCATGAGCCTCCCTGGGAATAAAGATGTTGGCTTTATAATAGGAATGTTATTTACTTAGCCTTATGGTACTTGAGAATTTTATCAGCAAAGATAAAGGAATATGACTACAGTAGAGAAAGGTTTAACAATCTTTGGGAAACAAAGAAATCTGGATAACATTAAAATATTTCTGTGGGTTCAGGAACCAAATAAAGTCTGTAAGAAAGATTATAAAGAAGTGAGATGCTACACTGCGTTGACTCAAACCTGGAAGGCAAATGGAAATTTGGAAATAAAAATTGGAGAAAATGGGAATCAAAGCCACTCACCCCCAGAACACTGTACAGAAATGATCACATTTCATAAGCTAAGGAAACATCCTTCTTTCCAGAAATTTCAGCCAAATGGAAATAAACCGACCACCTTCAGCACCATTATTCTGCAATAATTTAAGGCAAAAAAAGGAGGAAAAATATGTGTCCGTTTCCACAAGGAAGAAAAGCTGAAGCTGAAACAAATACTCAGACTTTTTTTTAAAACCTTTGTTACACATGCTGGAGATAAAAATCGCTCTTCATGGGCACAGTAGGATCTGTCCAGTGAAATAAAATTCTTCTAGTTTATGACTAGCTGTATTTATAAAATGTTGTTTATGAATTTAATTCCTAGATACTAAAATAATTCTCCTACTTTGCTGTTATCAAAACCAGGAAATTCTGATAGAATTCTGTTAGTTCAGCAAATCTGACTTTCATTTGTAAATTGTACCCATTATATCAATAATGTCCATTGCATACCAAACAATCCTGTAACCCCGAATTCCAAGCAGGGTCACCTGCCGCATCTGGTTGCTATGTGCTTTTGGCGTCCTCTGATCCGGACCACCTCTTTAGTCTGTCTTTGTTTTTCATGACCTTGACATTTTCTGTTGAGGACATGCAAGATTTTGTAAGGAATGTCTCTTAATTTGGATTTGTCTACTATTTCTTCATATCAGGAGATGCATGTTATTGATCTTTCCCAATATGTCAGCTCTGATCACTTGAGGGAGGTGGTCTCTGCCAGGTTTCTCCATGATAAGGTGGCTATTTTTTCTTTCATTATGAATACGTGTTCTCTAGGGAGACAGTTAAGGCTATGCAAGTATCCTCCTGTTAATAGAACTTCTACCCCCTAGTTTCAGCATCCCTTGATGACCTATCCCTGTCGGAATCTATTAGCATGATGATTGGCAAATTCTGATTTTTCTGAAAATCACATTTGAATCGTTGTTTTTACATTTGGAATTTTACTGAAAGGAAGAGACCTTTTAACCATGTATTTATTTGCACATTTATTAGGTAATATGAACCCATGGATTCCTTTTTATTCCTGGATTAGCATCTATTGGTGATAGATTCCACTCACAGTCACCTAGATCTAGCCAATGGGAGCCCCCTGAAGCTACATCTCGTGTTTTTTGTGTGCCAGCTTCTCATCACTATGACAAAATACCTGAGATAAACCTCAAGGAGGAAAGATTTATTTTGGCGATTGGTTTTGGGGGTTTCAGTCCAAGGTCACGTGGCTCTGCTGCTTCTGGGTCCATGGTGAGGGAGAACATCATGGTGGGAAGCATGTGGTGGAGGAAAGCAGCTCAGGTCACAGAAGATAGGAAGAAGAGAGAGAGAGAGAGAAAGAGAGAGAGAGAGACAGAGACAGAGACAGAGATAGAGACAGAGACAGAGACAGCGAGAGAGAGGGGCGGGCCAGCACAAGATATACCTCCAGGGGAGCGCCCTCAGTGACCCACCTCTCTCAACTATTCCCCACCTCCTAATGCTCCTACCATCTCCCCATGGCCCCACCAGTTGGGGACTACGCCCGCAGCACTGGAGCCTTTGGGGAATATTCCAGATCCAAACACCATTTCTCCACTGTTATAAACCTTTTTTTCTTCCAGATGCATGGAATGTTTCAGCCTCCTATTAAACTTTCCCTGCCCCAATGCCAGAAACAAACATTTCCCCAAGGAGCCCTAGTGTTTGTAGTGGCAAACCTGTCAAGGAACTGATGTCTGAGTGCTGGGGGTTCTCATGCCTACTGTGACCTTACTGCTTCTAGACCCTCGCAGAAATCAAGGCTAGGAAATGTGCTAAATGCAAAGGTATCAATCAATCAATCAATCAATCTATCTATCTATCATCTATCTATCTATCTATCTATCTATCTATCTATCTATATCTCTTTATATCTACATCTATACATGACAACAGTAGCTGCAATTCCAACCAAGCATCGAAGTGTTTATTCTAGATTTCTCCCTCTTTCAATATTTGTAGGCTCTTTCTGTGATGGTAAGAAATCTGGCTCCAATTATCCTCAAAATGTAGATATTTATAATATTGTAATAATATTTAGAAATACACAGAAGGGAGTTAACTGATAACTCTGTAAGGGCAAAAAATAAAACTATTAACTAAATTCATTTTTATGGTTATTGTGTTAATACAAAATAACACACTAAAGATATGTAGCAGAGTTCCATGTTTAAAATTGTTTGGTAACTTTCTCTTCCCCTGTGATGTAGTATTTATTTGAAACAGCATTGTTTATTTGTTTGCTTGTGTTGTCTATTTTAATTTTGTTTTCTTCTCTGTCTTTTGTTGATTTTTTTTAGAAAATAAGTTAAACTTTAACCTGGCTCCAAAGGTCAAACCCACACAAAAATATTAGAGCTCTTTGCCCCAGTTCCCTATGCCACAGCCCTATCCCCCTCACACCTTCACTCCATTTCAACCCACCCCCTGTAGGTGAGCAATCTTGTTTTTGGTTTATTCTTCTCATCTCTTTTATAAAAAAAATAAGCAGGCTCATGCATATTTTCTTATTTCTGAGGAGTCTAGCTCCTGGTTAAAAACCCACGTGCGGCTTTTCAGGCCTGACATGATGCACGGCAAAGGCTCTAGCTGAGAGGCCTAGGGGAAGCTGCCTCCCCACCCCTGTCTTGGCGCACAGCCCATGCACTGCCATCTCTGAAGGGGGCTAGAGTCAGGATGTGGCCCCCTGGCCGCTCCTTCCCCTCTTCCATTCCCAGCCCCAGTGGCTTTCATTCCTAGGTCTCTCTTTCTGAGGTCTTTGGCTGAGGTCTTCCTCTGGCCCCTGTGAACCCTAAGGACGGGCTCCACTTAGACTTTGTCTATTCTGAACAGTCCCGCTGGTTGCAGGTCCACAGAACCGCCAGAGCCTGGGGGGTACACTCAACAGTGAGACGACACTGACCACTGCACGGGTCACCCGGCTCTCCACCAGTGTGCTGCTCCACGGAGGAAGAGGGGACAGAGGGAAGTCCGTGCTCCTCCTTCAAGCATACCTAGATCTCACTGCAGTCAGCATAAGTCCTTATGCTTTGCTGCTTCAGTTGGCACCCCTGGCAGCTCAGCGCTCTCTCCCAGCTCAGCTGAGCTCCCAACAATTACTCTTCGTTCCTACACAGTAGTGATGCAAGATAGATCACGTTTTTGCATTTTCCTTTCTTTCACGTATGTTCTATAAATTACCCTATGTTGGTGTGTAGGGGTCTTTTTCATTCTTTTTATCCCAGCTGCATAGTACTTCATGAAAAGTTTGTGCTTTCCTGGGTTTACACAATTCCTAGAATGTTTCCAATATTTTTCAGTATAACTATCTGATGTGTATCTATCTATCTATCTATCTATCTATCTATTCATATTGTTGAAAGGTAACATGTTCTTTTTGTTGTAGAAAATGTAAATTTTAAAACATGTTAAAACTTGACTGAACTTGCAACTTGATTTCTAGAACAGGAATTTTTGCAATCAATCCTGAAAACAGCAGAGGTTAACTGTTCAGATTTATTGCCAAGCATTTCCTCTAGTGAAGTAGCAGGTAAGGTTTTGCTGACTATGAGTTCTAAAATTTCATGTTAAGAGATTACCAAATTATTTCCATGCAGAAAAGGTATTCACATGACAAGTGCTTCACTCTTTTGAGGGGAAAAAAGCATCTTTGAGATTACAGATTATTCTCTTCCCCTCTCTTGCAGTAACAAGTATATGGGCTAAGGAGGATGATCACAAGCTCAAGGAAAAAAGAGATATAAATCAAAGGTAATTGTGAAGGGAAAAGGCAGTATAGCAATCCCAGCTTCCAGACACAAGTGCACAACCAACCCCATTCAGGGCTGTAATAGCCTCGCCTCCAAGGTCCGGTGTCAGCCTTAGCCTAATTTTCAAGAAATGGCATTTGTAAGCTGCAGACTATCAGCTACGTTCTTATTTCTGAGGCCTGTTTCCAGAGCTTTCCTCTTCCCTTCCTTTCTCTCCTATCACCTTTAACTGCTCACCCCGTTACTCTCTGAAATT
Organism: Glis glis; assembly: GCA_004027185.1. NCBI lineage: Eukaryota > Metazoa > Chordata > Mammalia > Rodentia > Gliridae > Glis > Glis glis. Next base: position 27,533 of record PVJS01001053.1, on the reverse strand, counting down.
GGAGCAAATTGCAATGTATTTTATAAGATTCGAGCTGCAAAAATTGGGGAGTTATTCAGATATAAAAACCATAATATAGGAAAGTCCTTGGGTGAGAAAATAGTAAGCAGAGAATGTTCACATCTCAAGACTGAGAGTATGAATACTTGTATGTTACAATCAATATAGGAGGCTGAGGTCAGAAATCAAATGTAAATGACACATTCATGGAAAGTATCTACTTGCAGGATAGGATATTTCATTCTTACAGATGGAAGTCAATTTGCTTTAAATTGACTGACGTTCGTTTACACAAAACAGAACCTTTGTACAACAGAGCATAAGCTGACAAGATAAGTATTCATTCAGAGCCTCTAAAATGAAAAAGCACAGTTCAAAACTGCAAGATGAAGGTCTCCATCTGGCATTTCAAATTTACTGATATTTTATGAAAGTTGGCTTTATGTTATAGGGCAATTTTCTGCCAAAGAAATAAAAGGTGGGACTAATTCTTGTAAAAAAAAAAGTGAATCCACAACAAAGGTGACACATCTGTTTCTTCCTCATTCTTTACTGTAAGCCACATGCATCACATGCACGCATCTGATTCAAGCCAATAATGTACTCATCACCACACAGACAGATCAGGGATCCACTCAGCATCTGATTCAAGCCAATAATGTACTCATCACCACACAGACAGATCAGGGATCCACTCAGCATCTGATTCAAGCCAATAATGTACTCATCACCACACAGACAGATCAGGGATCCACTCAGCATTTTCCATCCCTCACTTTCCACACAAAATGGGGTATTGCTTGGCATCCCTAGCCTGCCCCTTGGAAAAACTCCCGAGTTCCCTGAGCAGCCCCTGGCCGCCTCTTTCCCTCTATCATGAAAAAGAGAAGGGCGAATGCACTGACCGATGCTTGGTCCAGTATTTGGGCCATATTTATTGTTAGGGGAAACTTTAGAAGTGAGGTCACCATAGAACAATCTCCTTATGGATGGCCCAACCCTGCTGGAAACTGAGTGCTAATAGACCTGAGATTACAATGTCTACCCAGTGAGACCCTGAGGGTCATCTTTGACCTCAAGCCTAACTAGGCCATGTGGTCCAACCCCGCCTTTACCAGAGAGACATGTGTAGATCTTTAGGCACAGACCCTGCTGATAATAAAGAAGTTCTCCCTTCTCATTTCACAGGAGTTCCCTCAAGAACATGTGGTGAAACAGGGCAGGATGGATGGGTACCGAAACCCTAGCACATTCATAAGGTTCCACTCAGTAGACTGAAGGTCTGGCTCAAACTTGTGCCTCTCTCATGAGCCAGCTAAAACTGTCCCATTACTAATAAAGAGTCTTCCTTACTTCTCTAAGATCACAGCACACAGATTAATCTTTAGTGTTTTGTGTGTTTGAAGCTCATTTCATTATTCTGTTTAACTTTATCAAATATCATTTGTACATAGCCATTTATAGAGACTTTCATGTGGAAATAACTTTTATGAAGTCAGCTCCATACAGTAAAGAATCTGTACTCTGGGTTCATCAAAACTGATTTGAAATCCAGCTCTGGGAACTCCTGACTCTGTAACATTAGATGGTTGCTAATCTAGCCTTCATTTTCATATCTGTAAAATAAGGAAAGTGACATTTACCACTTAGATTGTGTTGTGATTAAAAGCAAGAGTGGATAGAGAGCCTGGAGCATGGCGCCTGACAATATCAAGTGGTGAATACAATGTATCCATCATCAGTGCCATAAATATGGTGAAAAAAGATCTAATTCAGACCAAATGATAGAAAATCAATGCCTTCAACACAATACTGAACATTTTAACAATTAAAATTATAATTGCACATTTCAAGAATGTAGGAAAAAACATTTGTTATAACATTTGACGTGATAATTCTTCACTAGAAACACAGTTTTGCACAGCAGAGACTCAACAGTACTGGCTTTTGTATCTAATTAATTCAGATATTTATTTTCTCCATCATAGTAAAAGATCCCTTTGAGGAAATCAAATCCATCATTTTCTGAAATTTCGCCTGCCACAGAGAGAAACTACAGGCTTTCAGATTTCATAGTTAACCTTTTCAGTCACTTAGCTTTTCTTTTTCTTTTTTGCCTTTTATAAGACAAGTTGCATTCATCTTAAAATAACCAATACCCAGCATGGCAAAAGAAACCCCCAGGGAGAGCCACTGCTGTCTGGAAGTACCCTGCTGAGGGAGCTGGTTGTCTCTGCAGCAAGCACACAGACCCTGCAGGGAAGATCTGGGACAGAGCTGAGGAACAGGGCTCCGGGAACTTTCAGTGGTTGGCAAGCTGACTCTCCAACAGCAAGTGGAAACAAATGACAAGGACTGATGTTTTATTCTTTAGAGATGTGGTTAAAAGCAGATTAATTTAAACTAATGATGAGGAAAGCCATTTACAAATTACTTGAGGAGTCTGGATTATAAAACTTTTTAAAAAATGCATTTTGATTATTTTGATGCTTACTGGTAATTAAGCACCTCTAATTTGACAGATGCATTTTAGGGCCTGATTTTAAAAAGTAACATGAATGATTTGTAGTTAGTGTAGAAAACTGGAATATATAAACATCATTTCAGTGATTTATAAGTTTACTCAACTTTTCATAATTGTCCCTACTATTTCTTATGTATTAGGATGCTTTTTTTTCTGAGAGGATGGAAATATTTTAAGAGTAGTTCTATACCTATTTCAGGCAGCATTCTCACTTCTCTAATACATAACACCTGGCAACACAACATAGAGGAAGGAGATTTATTTGCTCACAGTTCTGGAGATTTCAGGGTCTCAGTCCATGTCAGCCTAAGTTATATCAGCAGAGGTCAGGACATGGCAATGGGAGGCATAGAGGGAGAGAGCAAAGCTTCTGCTCTCACATCATGGAGGCCAGAAGCAAGAAAGAACAAGCAAGCAAGGAGATTCAAGGACACATGCCCAGTGGCCCACCTCCTCAGCCACATCCCACCTGCCTAGGTCACCACCCAGTAAATCCATTACAGTGGATTTATCCACTGATGAGATTATAATCCTCATGATCAACTCTGAACATCAATACATGAGCTTTTTCAGGGGACATTCTATATTTAACCATAACACTAATGTTAAGTAAATCCTAAATGAGTGATCTATGCAATAATGAAATTACTATGGAATGACTTTGCATTATGTTAAACTTTTAAGTTAAATCTAAATCTAAAGCACTACACTAAGCAAGGTATCTGTCTTTATATTATTTCCCAATCATTTAGCCTTGTGATACACTACCTGGATGTCATATAATTCTTTGGCTGTTATATTACTACCTTTAAGTATCACAAATTCTTCTCGTATAAAGCATTGTGTACTTCCTTTTAGCTACCGATGCTATTGCCCATACTTAGATTGTTTACTGCCTCATACAACATTTCAGGATGAAGCACCAAGATATTTTCCTCTGCTATCAGAGCCATAATCACTAGGGCTAAGATTCCATTCCTAAACATACACTTTTATAGAAAGAAATGAGCTGCATAGAGACCAACAAGTTTATTCATCACTTAAGCATTAGGCATTAAATCATAGCCTGAATTTCCTCCTAATTCACCTTTCCATTGGATCCTGGATGACTGTGTGTTCAATAAGTAAATAATAAGTGCTGTAACTATTAGGGTGTTATTAGAATCTCCAGAACCATGCAAGACATGGGCTCAGGTGCTTAAAGAGTACTTTGAGGGGAATCGAAGTGTTTCTGGCTCTGGCATGCCTCGGTGCATCCTCCAAATGCACAAGATGGATTGAAAGGTGCAGTTCAAAACAAGTCTTCTGGGTGTCTGCTATCCACAGATCACTGGAATGATATACTGCCATAACTTCCCCCAGAACGCTTATGGCTTATTGCACTGATGTGTAATTAATCTGCTGAGCAGTGACAGGACCTAGCTGAAGAGGACTTTGGAAGCTTTGCAGATCTGGCATGCGGAGGAACGCTTGGGGATTCCTCCATGCACACTTTGTTAGCACAACAGACTACAACCAGCCTTTAATCTGTGATTCCGCATATGCTAAATAACTTCACTTATTAAAAGTCACAAAGCAGTTTGGTGCAGCCTCCGTCCAATACAAGCAGCCCTGCAAGAGCATCTGCATGTGCATCTGCAACCTGTGCTCCAGGTGGAGAGGGCAATGGAGGAGGTGTATTCTGCACACCAGATGAGAGCTGGTGGGCCTTGCTTCTGGTGAGGCCCCTGCACCATTGTGACTGCGGCCTCCTCTCCTCTCACATTTAACACGGACAAGATACAGGTACAGCATGGATGGAACTGAATCCCTAGCAACAGCATGCTGATTTAGTGACCAATTAATTCAAAAGAAAAGGAACAGATAAAAGCAAAGGAAAATATAAATGAAGTCTTGAAAAACCAAATCCGGGTTTTTAAACAAATGAGTGTTTTTCTGGGTTTTCCTTTAGAGATGATATTAAACATGCTCCCATCTGGATGTCATCTGGAGTGGTTGATGAAGTTGGAGGGAAGGTGCTGTTCTAAACACATTTTTGGTTTGGGTTATGTTAATAGTTTCAAAGTAGTTGGTAAGGGACAGATACATGAGAGCAAGCAAAGAAAGTCAAATTTACCAAAATTTCATTATTTCAGAAAAGTTTCTTTAAAAATACCTTATGTTTTGAAATTGGGGAGTAAAGCTGTTTTGCATGTGGTTAAAATTAGGAAAAAAGAATGATTTCTCTCAGATATTGGGCTAAGAAAGACTCTTCCAATATTGCTATACTTTAAAATTTGAAAATGCCATGACCAATGGTAGTTTTATTTTAATTCAATTAAAATGTATATTGTACATATTTTAATTGATGAGAAGAAATATAATTGGAATATTATATTAAGACCACAGTTAAATAAGTAATTAAAATCTGATGTCCTCAGAATAATGATGGCTGAAGAATAGTTTGTCAGTACAAATGCAAGGTGGTCCAGTCGCCACTGAGAGCAGATACGGCACAAAGTCAGGATCTTTCTCTCTTGCCCCTCGCAACACACAGCACTACTGGAAACATCCTTTAGGCTCAGGAACTTTCAGAACCACGCAGACTCCGCACTTGTAAATCTAGTTGAGCTTGGTGTTATCTAACTTTTCTACCTACTGATGAATTTTAAATTCTTCAAAAACCTGACGTATTTGCAACAACAAAGCATTATCTTACACGAGTTAGTGACTAAAACTTGAGCAGCTCAATGATGAGTTCTGTCCCTTCTGTTTTTTATCTTCAGCAAGTGCACCAAATGAAAGACATATTTCAAACTGTAAAACATACTTAGTCCATGTCTTATTAAATATATGTGTATCTTATTTCTATTTATCTCTATACTATATGCGAGTACAGCTTATATATTCATTTATTGTGTACTATGCACAAATAATTTCAGAAGACGAGAATATTCTCATTTTATCATCAAATCTACACAATTTGTATCCTCCTTCCCGTGTAGCACAGGAAGTGGGCCTTATCAGTGTGACATCTTTCCTTTTTTATTCTGTCCAACCTACTTTATCTTTTGAGTGACTTTCTTCTCCTTTCTTTTGCTATCAACCTTTTAACAAAAATATCATCAGTGAATTCTGTGATCTCCCTGTAGCAAACACACCTGTAGTTTAACATGCCTTTCGGATACTGGAGCAAAATGTCAGGATTGGTGCACATGGGGCTGAGGGGAAAACATTAAACTGCAAACTGCTACTGTGTTAAGGGAAAAACTACCAATCCATTTTTAGTGGAGCAGACATAGGCTCACAGGCTCTGTCCAATAAGATTACTTATCAACATAGCCATATGCACAGTAATAGTTCAATGGGCTGGGAAGCCAGAAAGCTGAGCTCCTTCATTTCTTAGTTCTTCTAGTGAATTGCTTTGAAATATCCTGAGACCAGCTGAACTTGTGGGCTATCACTTCCTCATCTCTGCTTAGACAGAGCTCTGCTACATGCACTTGCATACCCACACGCACAAGTGACAAATGAGAAGCAATTTGGCTTTCCTGAAAGTGTAAAGGCACACATGCAGTGTCTTCTGGGGTTGCCACAAGTATGCACTCATCATTTCTTATCTGTAAATCGAGGCAGATGAAGCCACTCAGCTCCACTGGATGCTCCTGGAAAGAACTGAAATTTGGACTCTTCCTTCCCCTGAATTCCCATTGGTTTTGTGAAAGCACACATCCAGACATCCTGCAGTCTGTGGAGAGACTGCCTGGGGGGCTCTTCATGCCTCAAGACACATTAACTTTCAACTGGCTAGTGTCTCCTAAAAGGGATGTGTTTGCTATAAATATCCTAAAGCTGTTTTAGCTAAGATGTTCTAAAGCTAGGTAGCTCAGAAAATTACTTTTAGGAAGGAAAGTAAAGCCTCACAAAGGGTATTAATATGCACATATATGACTTGCTTTTTTTTGGAAATGAGTATCAAACTACATTAAATATCAATGGCTTAAAAATAATTGTTCTATCCAGTTGTATGTTCTCCAACTATGTTATATTCAAGAAATATTGGAACTTTTCAAATTGCATGAAAATAAAATGATTATATGCTGTTGGGAATCAGGAATAGGTTGCCAGAGTCTCATACATAGCCTGCTTTTCCTAAAATCATAATGGTGATAATAGCTAATATTTGTGCCCATTGTATGTGACATGGGCTGATCTTAAAGCTTTCTCTTATATAACCATGATAATAAACCTACAAACTAAATACCACTCACCATGGTCATGTGACTTGCTTCCCATAGAGTTGGGGCTCAAGCCTGGGCTTAGACCTTCAGAGTCCTCACTCCTAACCACTAGAAAGACTCTATTCTCCCCACCCGCACTTCAATCATTGTGTTTCAAGACTCTAACCATTATTATTATCTTCTTGTGTATGTGGTACTGGGGATTGAACCCAGGGGCATTCTATCTCTGAGCTATACCCCAGCCCTTTTTATTTTTTTGTTTTGAAACAGGGTCTTGCTAGATTGCTGAGAATCTCACTAAGTTGCTGAGGCTGTCCTCAAACCTGCAATCCTCCTGTTTCAGCCTACCAAGTACTGGGATTACAGGTGTGCACCACCATGCCCGGCTGACTCTAGACATTATTCTTACAAGTTGACTATAGTTTTAGCCTCCATACTTTACATGAATCCATTTTGAGATTCTCATGCTTTTGGATATCCTAGTCTGTGTATAATTTAACTACTACATTAATTTTGACATGTTTCAATGTTATAATCACAAACCACCCTAAGCTGATGCTTTACAGTATCCCCAGAAGGTAAACATTTTAAAGATTTCTCAGGTCATTTATTCTGCCAGAAATTTCCCTTATTTCCATTTTTTCAATTACTTCTTGCTAATATGACAAACCTCATTATATTCTTGGGTAGAAAATAGTCCTCGGGTATAAGTAGAATAAGTAAGGAACCCTGTACCCTGTTGGAAAACTAAAGAAATATGAGTAATTTCTTCAAGAGTAGGCTCTTGTCCCTTCCTCTGTGGAGTCTTCCTGACCACCCCAGCTAGAGTTAGCCACTCCCAACTTTGTGTTTCCAGAATATTCCATATAATGCTATATGCTATTATACTCAAAAATTTTATATATCTGTCTTTTTCATAAGACATGACTTGAGGGGAAAATGTAACATGCTTATTTCTATCTTCTCAGACCTTGGCATAGTTGCTGATATAGACTAGGTGCTTAATACATGATTGCGGAAGGAGGGAAGAAAGCAATGGAGGGAGAGGGATGGGGAGGAGGAAGGGAGAGAGGGAAGGAGAAAAGATGTCTTTACTTGGTGGATAATTCCTATACATACTAGATATTTATGTTTTTCTATAATTTCCCATATTGCTAGAGTGAAAGAAAAAAGCAGCATCACACGAGAAATGCACTCTGGCTGAGGTGGCTCAGAACATCTGCCTGGCGCGCGCAGGACCTCAGGTTCAGTCCCCAGCACCAGAAAAAGGAAAGAAAAGAAACGTACTCTGAATAATCCCTCTGACCCAGATTCAGAAGAACAGAAAGAAAAATGGTCAGAAACACGAGAAACTCTCATGTCATTAGTCTTCCCAGGAGAATTTTGTAAGGATTCAACCGTGCTCGTTTAGCAGAGCCAGGTGCTGCAAAAATTTGGTTGTTTATTGATGCGTTTTACCCAAAACATAACTCTACAGTGTTCATTATTTTGAACCTGATAGGCAGAAGCTAGAACAACTGCTATTTAAAAGTTACTGTCATTTTTCTATCTCCCCCAACATAGAGGCTTAAATTGCCATTTGGAACAAGTATTCCAATGTTTCAAGTCAAACCATCTAAATGGACATTTAACAACAAATGAAAGCAAAACCCCTGTTCTGAACTGGAGAGGCTTGAGGCAGTATGGAAGGAGGGAAGCAACAGGGTGCATCTTTGCAGACTATATCTTTTTTTGAAGAAGAAAACCCTGGGCCCTAGATGTGTTGTGCTCCTGTGGAGATGCGCATGGCAACCTCTGGGCATGGAAAGCTTCCTTTAGGAAATGAGCGGTAGGTAAGAAGTGGAAGAACTGCTTCTTGGAGAGACTCTGAGGAGGATGTGTGCGCGCATTATTGCTTTAGGGCACTGGCTACAAAAGGGGGAATGACATGAGGAAGGGAGACTGTCCCAGTGGACCAAAGAGCCTAGCACCTCTTGACCCCTGGGAGCGTCCCCTCGGGGGTACTAGGAGCTCGTAGCCCTGTGTTAGCATTCCAATCCTGTGAAATAACACCTAATAAGATCAATTTAAAGGAGGAAGGGCTTATTTCGTTCATGTGTCCCGAGGTGTCAACCCAGGGTCCACTGGCCCCATTGCTTTTAGGCTGGTAGCGAGGCTGAAACATCATGGCAGAAAGGTGTGGCCAAGAAAAGTTGTTCACTTCATGATTGCCAGGAAGCAAAGAAAGAGACGGAGGGGCCGGGGACAAGATACAGACCCCAAGGGCACACTGCTGAGGACCTACTCCCTTCAATTAGGTTAAACTTCCTATAGTTTCTACCACCTCCCAGTAGTCCAGTCAACTCTAAATCCTTCAACCGCTTAATCCACTGATGAGGGCAGGCCCTCATGATCCATCACTTGCAAAAGGCCCCTCCTCTGAGCATCGCTGTGCTGGGGACCGAGGCTTCCACACAGGAGCCTTTGGGGGACATTCCGGATGTAGACCATCGCAAGCTCTGAAGTGGACACTGGTGTTTTCACATGGGAAACCACTAATTGAGCAAGGCGGGGGCTCCTTTACTGGCTTCAGGGTGAGAGTGGACACCAGACATCAGAAGGGAACATGGCAAAGGCAAGATGGAGCCCACAGAAAAGAAGGTGCCTTGAAAGCACATTCCATTAGCTCTTCAGAGTCTCCCAAATAACTACCATGGTATGTTCAGAATGATTGTGAGATGACAGGATAGGATGTACTGGAAATTCAGCTGGAACAGGCGTCCACCATTGCAATTTTGGCACCAGCCATTAAAATGATTGTGTTTTAATCCAAAGACAATCAGAACCTGGCACAGTCACTGGCCCTGCCCTGTCTGATGGCTCTCAGTTCCGCCTGAACTCACTAAAATCAAGCCTGCCCCTGTCCCCACTCCAACTAGTGACATGTACAAATTGAGTCACTGGGTCTGACGTTTCTCTTTTTCTTAAGAAAAGAAATTCCAGGTGGTTCTGCCTTATAGACGTTTTTATGGAAAACTCGGTTCAAGTTTGCAGAAAGTAAACGGGGATCAGTAAAGTCAAGCATTTTCTGTGAAGGACTTTCTTCAAGGTTGTGCTTTATGTCTCTAATTCTCTGGTAGGGTGAACCCCTGAGGCCCCGGGTGTGGCTCTGGCCTCCTTGCATTTCCTACAGGAGGTGACAGGGCACCTATGTGCGCAGACACTGAATGAATACTTCGGTATTGGCATGTCCCACTTATGCAAATCTCACCTCTGGGTGTTACTCTTTATTCTGTGCACCTGTTCTTGTTGATCTGCGTCAGCAGCTTTTACTCTGAGAGCAAAGGCACTCACAAGGATGGGGTCCTTCCTTCTCAACCTTGACTTTGCTCACTTTGTACCTGCTAAACACCATACCATCTTTGGATTTTGTTCATTATCCTGGGCTATCTTGGATATCATTTATTTTGTTGTTATTGCTGTCTTTGCTAGTATTTACCATAATGTAAAAATGAATTAATTATGGCATCTCAGAGCTTTATGAAAATAACAAGTGCCAGTCCCATTGTGGGTGACCGAGGAGTTGGGTGGGCATTTGCACTGGGCTTGTTGATGTGGTCACTGTCACTTTGTAGCCATCACATCAAATAAACTTTGAATGTAAAAGAAGAAGATGGAGCCGGGCGTGGTGGCGCACGCTTGTAATCCCAGTACTTTGGGAGGCGGAGACCGGAGGATCCGGGTTCGCGGCCAGCCTCAGCTCTCTCTCTCTCTCTCTCTCTCTCTCTCTCTCTCTTTCCCTGTCTCTCTCTCTCTACTTAGTGAGGCCCGGTTTCAAAATAAAGTATAAAAAAAATAGGGCTGGGGGTGTAGCGCGGAGGTAGAACGCCCCTGCGTTCAATCCCCGGTACCGCAAAAAAAAAAAAAGAAGATGGGAAATCCAATAGAAATGCAATCTGGACAGACAAATCCATGTGTCCCTTGGTCACGTTCAGGCAAGGCTGGACTTCTTTGCCCACGGGTCCCACCGCCAAGACTTCCCAAGAAAGCCTCCCTCACCCTGTGCCAGGTCCCAACCCCAGGATGACCCTCTCTATACTTTGCCTAGCCCTCACGCCCGATTGATTCCTGAGTCTCACCAGCAAATATTGCAAACCAAGTCCAGTGCCAGTGCGCGTGCATGGACCCAGAGCACGCGTGCAGCCGCTAGAAACATCCCGCATCCTTTCTGCTGCGTGTCTCCCCTGGACCCCCAGAACTTGCCCAGTTGTCTGCCACCCTGCCATTGTCCTACGGTCATGACAATGCCTCTTTCTTCCCACCCTTGACAACGGACCTCCCTTCCGCTTTACTCAAGCTCTGGCTGCCACACATCTGCACAGAGGAGGTGGCTGCTGGGAATTTGTTGCACTCTGCATGTGAGACAGTCCAGTTACTGGAAACATCTCAGAAGCAGCCATTGTGATGTCTGCCTGCCGCTGTCATCCTGCCAGTCCTCTCCGGTCACCATAGGAGTCACACACCTGCATCCCTGTGCCTTCGCATGCAGCGCCTTCCTTTCCTGGACCCAAGCCTGACTCTGCCCTGCTGCAGCTGGAGCCTTCTCCATCCTTCCCAGAGCGAGGCCTGCCCCTCCCCCAGCACACGCCCTGTTCACACCCACATCCTTCTCGCACAGAACCGGGGCTGGCGCCCTCCATCAGCGGCTCACGGTGTGCCCAGCTCCGCTCAGTTGCAAGCACTGGAGGGGAGGTTTTCCAGGTTCAGTGGCACTGATGGGGGTTTCCTACTTCTGTGTCACCCCAGGTCAGCATGTGTCAAGCAGGCCAACTGCCTGTGACCTGGCCCTCTCTGATGCCCCAGGGCATCACCGCTCTTCTCACACCCAAGCCCTTTCCTCCCACCACACAGCCCGCGGGCTGTCCTCCTGCTTACGCCTGCGGGTTCCTGTCTGGCTCTTTCATTTTCACTCCACTGTATCCTTCCCATACCTGCTCCATTAACAACCCCGCTAAAAGAGAGTCCTACTAAACACTCCCCTTCTTTTGTTCCCCAACAACACAGCTCTGCTAACTCCCGTCATCACGATCTCTGTGATTCAGAAGTGTGATGGCCGGGCGTGGTGGCGCACGCTTGTAATCCCAGTACTTTGGGAGGCAGAGACCAGAGGATCCGGGTTCGCGGCCAGCCTCAGCTCTCTCTCTCTCTCTCTCTCCCTCGCTCTCTCTACTTAGTGAGGCCCTCCGCAACTTCATGAGACCCAGTTTCAAAATAAAGTATAAAAAAAATAGGGCCGGGGGTGTAGCGCGGAGGTGGAACGCCCCTGGGTTCAATCCCTGGTACTGCAAAACAAACAAACAAACAAACAAACAAACAAACAAACAAAAAACCAGAAGTGTGATGATGGATGTCCCTGCATCCTAGTCTATGAGCAAGTTCCATGTACCCTCTTCTGCTGTCTCAGAATCGGGGCAGAGGCTTTAAGATAGACCATTGGTGTCAGTCACCGACACAGAAGGCAGAGGAGACCTGAGACTTGTCTCAGTCCAAAGCCAGGAGGAGGGTGCTTTTGGAGGAGCGCAGGGAGTGTTACAGGTGCTGGAGTTTGTGGATATGCAAGTGGATGTGCAGCTTCCTGGAAGAGGAAACAGGAAGAGAGATCCATGCCGGAGCAGAACTAGAGGCAGCCGGGAGCCGGCTCCCGGTGCACAGTTCATTGATCCTCTTTGTAGTCCTTACTTCTCCCCACTCCACCCTTGCAGCCCCCCAGTTCTGGAGGAACCAGAAAAGGAGTAAGAGGAAGTTTAAGGTTGGGAGAAAGAGGAAAAGAAATGGTAAAGAAGCTGCAGCAGGTGTCCTACCCTGAGATAAGACTGAGTCATGAGAGAGGAAAAAGTTTGACTTAGATAAGTAAAATCTGTATATTAGAAAACTGGATATTTTGACATGTAAGAATGACCAGCATGGCTAAAGCATCCTCCCAGATTTCCTCCATGGCTGGAGAAGAAATATTCTGGGGTGATCTGGGAGGGTGGAGAGGAATTCAGTTTCTTTCTGTATGCACCCTTCCATGTTCTTGTATTTTCAGTAAAATGATGATAATAGTTACAGAAATATGTGTTACCTCGTCATCCATATTAGATTGCTCATTTAAGGTAACTCTCCGTAGTGTCTGTTTACTGTTGTGGGCTTGGTATGTACTCGGTCAGCGTTGGTGGAATACTCACATGAGTCCCCCCTCCACACACCTCTCAATTTTTAACCTTTCTTGCTCTCTTGGGGAAGGGCAGCATCGAGAGTCTAGTTTGTTCCCAAACACACGGATGCAGGAAATAAGAGTATAGTCAATAGGGAGTTAAGGAGAGACACCTCTTTTGTTGATTGCTGCATGTCCCAAGGAAATAGGAAGTCAGGCAACAGAAAAAAAAGTAAATAACCTGTCAGGACAAGTCAGAACCCAGGTCGCTGAAAACTTCTCCCGCTAACTACATGTGAAGTGATGCTCTAGTTACTCCAGCCGCTATTCCACATTCAACATTATTTGCACTCTCTGATTTCCTTTCTACTTGTGGATAAAGCCTGTGTCATAAACATTACCTGGTTTATTACAGCTTGCTACAAATGCTACAGGGTTTCAAGTAGTTATAGTTGACAGGGTAAACAGCTGAGAGTTGAAGGGTTAATCTAAATGTTTATTTTTAAAACCTATATTCATCTCCACGCACATCTATCAGTCATCTTGAATAATGTATTCAATTTTAATTTCTACTTCTGCATCATCCTATCACTCCTTTGAAATTTTTTCTTTTCCTTTTTTAAATTTTTTGAATGGTGTGGTGCTGGAGATTTGAACCCAGGGACAGTCTTCCTCCAAGCTACACCCCCAGATTTTATTTTTTATTTGGAAACAGAGTCTTGCTAAGTTGCTGAGAGCTTCACTAAATTGTTGAGGCTAGCTTCGAACCTGCAATCCTCCTGTCTTAGCCTCCCAAGCACTGGGATTACAGGTGTGCACACCACACCCAGATGGAAATTTCATTTTAATAATAAAAAATAAGGGATATTTTAAAGCTACCCAGAAAAAAAACAGAGCAATTATAATCATAGGCTTACCCAGCTATGCACATTCCATAAAAGACACATCTATTTTGTCCGACAGGAAAGAAATTCTTGGGTACACAAGAGGGCAAAAGAGAATATTTTTAAAAGCCGAGAAAGACAGAAAACAGCCAAATGTTGAGGCAAATCTCCTTAGACTAGTATAAATTCAGGGGCCACTAGGAACACAGGCCAGTGTGTCTGTCACCACCTCTGGACGGAACAAAATACACGAACATTTATTAGCTACTAAGTGCTGGATGTCTTACATATATACCTTCATTAATTTCTCTCAAAGGTAATGTACAATTATCCCTTTCACAGGGGAAGGAACCAACGCTGAGTGATGTTCAAGTACAGTGCCAAGGTCGCAGTACAGCAACGATGACTGGCCTGTGCGTCCTTTTCAGAGGAGGCCTGGTTGCAGGGTGTCCAAGCCAGCGAGCCTGCGGAGTTGGTGCAGAAGGGGAAGCCATTCTTCCAGGGCACTCTTCACTCTCCCTCTGCAAACACAGTGCTCCTACACAGAATCCCACGAGAGGGAAATGGGACAAAATAAAGCAAGCCACGTGTCTGAAGACCTTGCCATGACGTCTGCTCAGCGTTCTGACTTTGACTGTAAGACACAAGGAGGCTGGCCTACTTTCTCGGAGCTCCTGGGTCTTGCTCCATCTTTCTGCCTCTTACTCCAGACACTGGTTTTTGGGTCACCTGTCCCACATGCTGTGAGCTACTATCTCCCCTCCATCACTCCTCACAACCCTTGGCAAGGGCAGACCACGGGTCATACTGGAATACATCAGGGCCTAGGCGATTGTTTACATTTCAGAAATCTAGCCTACTTTCATCCTTCCTTCTGAAACATCATTTTCTATGTAAGACATTTATTGATATCTTCTGTCTTAAAAACTTGGCACAGAAGAATAGGGAATTAGATGAGGAATTGTTTAACTTCATGCATTTATTTGCTAAATGTATTAAATTCTAAAATGTGCTACACAGGTGTTATCAAGGGACACACAATGCTGATAGAATAGTATATTACAATTTATGATCCTTTTTGTGCCTTAGTTATAACTGATGTTTTTTTCTGTAGAAAAGAGTATAGATCACTGATATTTGAAGTCTGAAGGAATTTTGAAGATCATATAGCCCCCAAACATCATCTTACAGGAGAAGAGTTCAGGTTATTTGGTCAATATTTCTTTAAAGAGGCAAAATGGGAAGGCAGGTTTCTGAGGTTTGGTTGCTCCCATAGGTCCTCTTGTAGTTAAAAGATGATTTTTAATTGATTGGCCTTTATCTTGGAAATCCTTTTCTGTTAATAATTTATCAGGAAACTAGTTTACAGGCTTTCAGAAAGCTGTGAGTTATCATCAACTGAAATAATAATTCTCTCATTACCGTCCATGATATGCATTCCTCTTGTCCTTTCTCTCTCATTTACCTTTTTTCCTCCAGAATCTTGAATCACGCCTGTACTCTTTTTTGAATGTATGAATCAATACGCTCAAAATAAGATTATTCTTATAACTCTGATCTAGCCCTCAACAATATTACTTATGCCACATGAAAACTGCCTTCAGTGTAACTGGTCTTAAATTAATCGATACGACATAACATAACAATATTTGCAAATATAGTGTATAAAATTATGAAAAATAAAGTGGATCAGCAAGTATCACTTATTTTTAAAAACTGTATATAATATTAGCCTCTCTCAAAATGCCATTAGATTGTGAAATAATAAGAATAACCGTCAAAATTTAGAGAGTTTTTGCTGTCACATATGTATTAACACCTCACATGTTTTATATGTTTATCACCTAAAACAATGCTCAAAACAGCGCCCTCATGGAAGACACTATTATCACTCCCCCTCTAATTGTGAAGAAACTAAGACTGTGTGGATGGTCACACACCTAGTAGAGCTTATGAATTCAATGAACCTGGGTCTTTCTTGTTCTAATGCTTTTAAAGCTATACTCTCTGTTTTTCTAAATGGATACCAAAAAAAAAAGGTAGAGAATAATAAAAACAAACATGTTTCCTATAAATTACTATTTTCCATTAGGCCTATCTGACTTTTTGGGAAGTTTCATTTATTTAAGAAAATTACAGGATAGTACTTGGGAGATGAACAGAAGAAAATATTAGGCTTAAATTAATTAGTAATACAGAATTAAATATTAGGTTTAAAAGAATTAGCAATACAGAGCATTGCAATGCTAATTTTGTTGACACTTAATTTCCCTAAGAGTAGGTATAAGTCAAATAGAATAATAATTTAAAACAAAAGCTAAGACAACTGTTTTAACATTCTTCACTCAAATTGAAACTTATTAACATAATTGTAATTCAGAGAACAGTAATCCTGGTTTGTGGTCCAGACTCTACCTTGTCAGGTAAGGAAAACCATAAACCAGTATGGGACATCAAACGTTTTCCATAGAATTATGATTTAGCAGCACGGAATGACTAATCAACCAGGAATAGCAGCCGTCAGCCTGAGATATATGATAAAATGCTAGAGAATTCATTTTAGGGGGACTGAGGTTTTTCTCAACACAGCTCAGATACTCAAAACTGAGATATACCTTGACACTGTAAGATTTATGCTTCAATTACGTTCTCTTAACTATACTTTTCTATGATGATATATATGCTTAACTCATATATTAAATGGACATTCTAATTCATTTTCAAAACCTATAAAATATTCTAGATCACATGGAAAAACTAATCTGTGTGAATATCAAAAAAGTGTAGTGATCTGGATAACTTAGTGTAGCAGATACTAAGTGTGTTATAACATGTTCTGTGTTAGAGTGATCAAAGCTATGTAGCTTTGGAAGTAAGATAAGTACAAGAATGGAACAGATCAGTCTAGATACATGACCCCAAAGTTAATATAATGTGAACATGGGATCTTTTTCAAGTCCAAGGGGAAATACGTTTGATTTGGCAAACAATGCAGAAAAAGCAACTTGTTAGTTTTGGGTGGAGAAATAAGTAAAATTAAATTCATATGAAACTCTTCACACTAAAATGAAATCTATATGTATCAAACATTCAAATGTCTGAAAATGCAAAACTATCAAGTAACAAGAAAAGATTTTTGGTAAATATGTATAATGATATCAAGTGTAGTGAAGATTAAGGTTAAAAGGTGTATCAAGGAGACATACATTCAACCATATCAAAATTTGTAGCTGCAATAGTTCTAAAATATGACCTGCAGACTACACTGCTTACTGGTAAAATCTTTGCAACGTATGTGACATCGAAAGGGTCACAATAAGAAATGTTTGTCTATACTGTACAATTACAAGGAAAATAACCATAACAATGGGCAATAAAAAGTTCTCAGCAATAGGAAGCTAATTTAACATGACATTTCATGTTTTTCATGTTTCACCTAAATAATTGACAAATGTTAAAAAGAATGAATGAGGCCGGGTGTCGTGGTGCATGGTTGTAATCCCAGTACTTGGGAGGCGGAGACCAGAGGATCCGAGTTCGTGGCCAGCTTCAGCAACTTAGTGAGGCCCTCTGCAACTTAGTGAGACCCTATTTCAAAATAAAGAATTAAAAAAAAAATAGGGTTGGGAGTGTAGCTCAAAAGTAGAATGCCCCTGGGTTCAATCCCCAGTACCACACACACACAAAAGAATGGAAGTAACTAGTGATAGAGAATGCAAAGAAACTCTGTTCTCCTGTGTTTTTGGGGAGAGTGGAACTGGGTACAAACTTGCCAGAGGAGCTTTTGGAACTAAGCAGAATAATCCTTTAAATGTAAACAAAACAAAACAAACAAACAAACAAACATAAACCTTTGCCTCAGCAACACTGCTTCAATGTTATAGTCTAAGACTGTGGCCACACAAGTTTATACAGATGAACATAAGGAAGTGCTGTATTTATAATGAAATTAAAGTGGCCTAAATACTCACTCATCAATAGAGGATTGCTTACACAGAATAAAATCTATACCTTCATCTCTTGATATAGAAAATGAGTGCAATAGATGAAGTAAAAGAGACAAGTAGGAAGAGAATATGTGGGATAAGATCTCACTTCTTAAAAAAGTATGTCTCTTCATGTGTACATATACACACTTTGAAAATGGACAGGAAAAATACATATCCAATGTTAATAGTGATTATTGCCAGGTAGTTTGATTGAGTTTTACCTTATTTATGTAAAAGTACTTGGACTAATATTTTTCTAGTCAACATTATGTTCTTATAATCAGAAAATGGAACTTTATTAATGAAAATAATTAATTCAATTAAAATGAGATGATAATTTTAAATTGCACTTCTAGTATGACATTTAAAAATGTGGGGTATTATGGCAATAATCACACTGGCACATGGTTCTCAATAACATAAAAACTAACAATAATGCTTCTCCTAAATTTATTATGACTATGTTGTTTTTCCTTCAGATCAGCTGGTATAGAATTTTGTATATGTCACAATCATGTATTATATAAAATGCAAATGGAGTACATGTTTATTTAAGGAACTACAGATGTTACAGTTTGCTACTAAGTTACTATCAGAGCAACTTTATCAACTTGAATACTTGGTGTTATTTGTAGAAATGGCAATCTGCTGCATAGAAATTCCATTATCTCTAGTCCTTATGGAAAAGGTTGGAGAAAACCTATCTTTTGAAATCAACTTAGTAAAAATCAACACATTATAACAACAACTTGGATGATAATAAATATAATTTATATAGTTACATTACTGATCCTTTGCAATGGCAGACTCCAAGGCAAGCACTTTACACTCTTTATCCTATTTAATTCTTCACATAGCCTTTTATAAAAGACATTTCACTAACAAGGAAACTGACAGGAGTGCAAAGAGTTTGTTCAAGGCCGCCAGTCTGTAAGTACCAGAACAAAAGTCCAAATTAAGTGTCTCTGACTACACCGCCCACTTGTATACTAGTCTTGTCCTTTTGTAAAAGTGTGACAACTGTAAAACTAAGCCATCAGATAAAATCATTTATAAATATACTGTTGATGGTGACTTGAGAAATATGTACAGACTCTTATAGGCCATGTGGAACCTCAGGTGGACATGAAGCATAAGCCTCAAGAAGATTGCATCTGGTAGGTACATAGCTGCATTTTAATTCCTTAGCATGACCAGGTGATGTGCTTGGTACTTGGTCAGTGGGGGACTTGACTTGAAAGTGCTTGTTCTTGTTTATGCGATACTATCAAAGGCAAAGGCACACTTTAAATAGTTCTAGCTCAGTCTGCATAAACTTTCTCCAAGTCTATGTAATTCAGATGCCTTGATAACCAAGTCATTATCTGCTTTCTAATTTGCACTTATGAAACAATACCATGCACATACAAATGGACAGATAGATAGACAGACAGATGGATGTATATGTTGGAGCATGTATAGTCACTTTTACAGTTGCATATTCATATAGAACACCACCGCAGATGTCATGGTCATCCACCACTGTGCATCAAATATGCCAAATGTCAGTATCTTAAATTTTTAGCATTTAATAACAAATCTGCTATTTAACTAGGGTTTGGTGAGAACTGCTTATCTTTGCTCTACTTGGTAAAAGCTAAGGAGTCTCAAAGATGGGAGCTGAAATTATTTTAACTCTCCTGTCCGAACAAATGGTGGCGACAGAATCCTTAGGAAGTACTCCAGTTGCTGTAGTTGGAAGGAAAATGTGGCAAATTTAGACTAAGTCATAGTTGTCGATATGATGTCACTGCATGATTTCTAAAGAATCACGTTGATTATAAACAGTCCTTAATGCTTTAGTGGATTATAAAGCCTGATGTATAGTAATCACAACTTTGTAGTATGCTAGCTAACTACTAATCTTCTGGTCTGGATAATCTTTCTATACGTTGTGCTCTTGGGATCTATTCATAGAGTTCATTTAGTCCCACCGCGTGGTTGTCTACTATAATCTACAGTGACCACTTCTTCAGAACGGTTCTGTCAACTCTGAATGTCCCCTCAGAGTAAGCAGTAAGCCGTCCCTATGAAGCTACTTGGCTCAACTCCAAGGCAATGTTGCTTTTGTGTTTCTAGTTTTGTGACTTGGTTCTTATGGAGCCATATGCCATAATACTCACACATAATGAACCCCAGAATGCACTCCTCTCTCTTTATATTTGCTTTTTTTCAAATGAAATAAACACTTCATCATCGAAGTACATGACTGAACCACAGTACTTCTTAGGAGTGAATGCATTTAAAACATTTTCATTGTTTTAACAAGAAAGTGTCCAAATTTAAATGTGTATCTTCTAATAATGAAGACTAATCACTATAAAATACTATATTGGAGTTGATTCCATAAATTGTCTTTACATACTGGACATTGTACTAAGCGATATGAGTTTTAACTGCTTAACATAAAGCCACTTAATGACATTTATAATTCTTGTGGGCATCAGTTTAAATTTTAATTAAATGTAGAAGCACATGGAGAAATGGTTCTTTGATTGCTAATATTCTTCATTTTCATGAGGCAAGTAAGAAATTAATAAATGAAATAATCCTAGAGAAAAATGATAATGTCGAGGCCCAGGAAAGCATAGACACGTCTGAATAAGGTTGGAAAATTTGCAGATATAGATGATTAGATAATCCCAACAGAACTTCTTTCATCTTTGAAAGTCAAGGAAGCTCTATGGAGTCTGGAGTCCCCACAAATGTTCAGTGAAAGTCGAAAGCTGATGAATAATCTTTGCTTCACAGATGGAGAACTTGACATGAACAGAGGTTGATCAGCTTGGACGTAAAAGAAGGTGGACTGCTGAGTGTCCCCAGGCTCAGTCCAGCATCTCAGCTGGTCAGCATGTAGTTACAGACAACTCAGTTACTCTTAGGAAGGGGTGGATTCACAGATCCTCTCCAAATTTACACCAGAGAGTAACCCATTTTCTTCCCCTTCCAATAGTCTGAAAAGTTGATAGCAAAAGAAAAAGGTCCTGGGTTTTCCAGTGAGGTTGACAAAGGGGGCAGGAGGGAGGGGGTGAGCCCTTCCTACTGGACCAGCCACTCCTGACATTACAGAAAACAGAGACCTGCCTGTGAAGATAGAATTTCAATCAACCGCTAAACAGATTCCCACTGAGGAACATACTGGAGAAACGTGAACAGTTAAGACAGCAAACAACCATATGGCTGCTTTTAATGACCCAATAAATACTAGAAAAGTGTGGCGCTCCTAATCAGTTCTAAACCAAAATCACATTTGTTTGTTATGCTTCTAGTTTTAAGGAGGGCAAAATGTCCATTCTCATTGACCTATATTTGCACTGGGCCAGGGATTTGAGGAGGGTAGGAAAACACTTGTATAGAAGTCATGTTTCGTTTTTGTCCCCTTTGAGATGTCCTTTTCTTCTCTTTGCTTCTGGTGGCATCTCTTCATGCAGTCCAGCTCCATGGCTGCCCTGGCCTTCGCAACATCCAGACCACAGCGGGGTGAGTCTGCTTTGTGATGGCAAGAATTCTCCACGTGAAGTCCACAGACAAACCAGGACCAAGAAAAGAGGAGGCGTGGCCACGATTGCTTCCCAGTTATCACCCCATCCCGGGGCGCTGGTGCTTTCTCCATAGCACCCCTCCTGCACTGCCGGGCTCTGGCCACACTGTCCTTCCTCCCACCCATCTCCCCGCTGGTCAGCACTGGCCCAGCCTGAGCATCTCAGCCCAGTCCTCTGTTTCCCCAGTCGAGGGTATTTCCTGCAGCCACCTGGTTCCTGTGTCCTGAATGTCTTGTATTTTTCTTTTTCATCTTTCTTCTTGACATGTCCCAGGTCCTCAGGACTGGGCAGAGGTCCATCAAAGAGGGGAATGTTGATTTTGCATATGGGAGCCCAGTACCCTGGCCAGCAGGGGGAGGTGCCAATAAGAATTTATGGAATGGATGAACCATCATTTCCTCAACCTCACAAAATGTTCTCAATCCTGTCCTCGTCACCGCTGGTGGAGACTCCATCCCCCCTGCCCCACCGCCAAGGGGAGCCTGTTTTGATCACCTCTGTTCCTCTTCTGATCCCCAGAAGCACTTTCTGAGCTTGTCTTATAACAGTTAGGGAGCACTGATTTCCTTCTTCCCTCTGGTCTATTCACGCAGTGAAGTCCCTGCACACCCTTCATATCCATCCTTACTAACATTTAGGCCGTCATAACGTCATCTTTTGCTTACATGTCTGACCCCATCCTGAATTTTTCCTAAGCTATGAGAGAAGCAAAACACATTTGCTTTTCTAGCTGCAAAGCTGGCACAGAAGAGAGGCTCAGTGGACTCTGCGCTTCCCCTGCTGACTCTGAATGGCAGTCATCTGTCTAAAATCTCTCCTCCTCCTCTAGATGGCTGGCTCTCAAAGGTCAGTCTGTTTTCTGCACAGCGACTAACACAACAGAGTATTGTGTAATGATAATTAACTATATTTTAAAAAATGGAAAGACACAGATACAAGTTGTATTTTTCTTTTTCTGTTTTTAAACATAAAAGTTTTCCCCTTACCTAAATAATATTCTTCATGTAACATGACCATCACTGAGTTTATTTTCCCAAACTCTGAGAACAGAGGGCCGTGGTAGGAAGTTCGGAGAGTGGGAGGCCCAACAATGTTGGCTTTCCAAGAAACGTCAGAGAGGGCGAGGCCTTCACCACTGTGCTCGATGGCACATAAAATCTCAGCTTAGATGTGGGCCTCCACATGCTGATATTTTCCATTCCGAATCTCAAGTTTGGTAAACGGACTTGAAGTTTTTGTTTTTTTCTTGCAGCATATATCTTAAAAACTAAATTTCGCCATGGCCCTTGATAACTTTTTGAGGGCCAGCTTGACCTGAGTTAGAGAGATGAGAGCCCCCTAATGACCGCCATCACGGCGTGATGGAGTGCAGGACTCTGAGCGCCATCAGTCACCTGCTTGAAGGATCAAGAGGGCTATTTCCCAGCCGAGAGGCAGGCCTCATTCTCGTGCCCCATTACTCTCGCATCTTCCATTCTTCTCACTCCATTAGCCTCCTGTGTATCTGCACCAAGGCTCTCTCAGAGTGACCTCCGGGCCCTAAGCCTTGATATTGCCACTTAGGTCTAATCTACCATCCCAGCTGAAACATGGGAGATGTTTACAGTGATATTTAATCTTTCTTTGCTCCCATATTCAGAAGTTCATTTATAAATCTATTTTGAAGTTATCATTTTTACACCAATTTCCATCTTTTGTGGTACATCAATATATCTTCTTCCCTGATCTAAAACCTGTGGTCTAAAAGCGTACATTTTTCTGATTAATCATGATAAATCTCTCTGTTCTTTTTTGTTTTTCTGGGGCCCTTGTCTAGGGTGTAATGGGGCTTTGAATACATCCTCCTACTGACATGTATAGTTTGGAATCATTTTATGACAAAGATAAAAAATTAGGACATATACACATATACAAAATTATCAATACCAATCTTAATATCTTGTATGGGAAAGGGGAGGGAGTGGGGTGGGATCCTGAGGGAACCTCACCAAGTGCTGTGTGCATGTCTGTTCCTATCACTCTGAGCCTGACTCTGATGTATAATTACAATGCACCAATAAAAGTATATTAAAAAAAGAAAAAAACTTTAAAAATCTCTGGGATTATTGAATGGTTTAAAAATTATCATATGTAGACACTGTGATAATATGCATGATTTTTCCCCTACTGTATACAAGATAAGATATAAACTATGGAACCGAGATTCACAAATCATCAATATAAAAAAACACTTATGAGTCACATGGACTTGGAGTTTTCTGGAGTGGGGATTAAAGAATGATTTTCAATATTTATGAAATATATTATGGAAACTACACATTGCTTGAAAGACAGCATCATAAGGGAAGCTAAGTTTGGATGTGTGTGATCATGGTGTGAATACTGATTATGTCATGTGTGCAGATCCCCAGCCACACCTGCACCGACCCTGGTCCCTGATCTCTGCTCCCTGAAGATTAATTTTTTTCATATCAAGAGTTTTTAACAATTCCACAGAGTAGATGGCTGTTGACTTAATTTTCCACCAAGTTACAAAAGAGCTCAGATAAAAAAAGAGTTATGTTCCAGAAAAGGAAAACTGAATTAAATTAAGCCTAGCCTTCAAACCCTCACAAACACCCCTAGGTTCTTAAAACTGCCATGATTTCTATAGCATCCTTAAAGGTTGACACTATTCTCATAGTAGACTATGCATGCTCATATATTGAAATTTTATCTACCTTCTAATTTTAACCTTAATAATTCAAAAAAGAATAAGAAACTTTTTCTTCTCAAGTACTCAAAACTTGGTTTAGAAATAAGCTGTCCTTGGGTCTTAATACTTGATCGGTTTTTGAAAAATGCTGTAAGAAGTTTCTAGTTTGTCACCCAAATTGCATGTCAGAAAACAGAACATTTTGTCACGCTTAGACACCATTCAATCATAATCTGAGTTTGACTTCAAAGCCTTCACAATTCAATTTTATTTAGAATTAAGAAAATATGACTGGAGAGAAGAGTGTAAGGACAGGGCGAACATTTGTCTCCAGACAAACCACAGGGCGGAACGAAGGGGAAGCGGGCAGGTCCATTCCTCTCTTGCCTCTGTTTCCTTCTCCAGCCTCTATCTGCAGGCACCCAGCTACCCTGTGACATCTCTGGGGCCTCTGGAAGCACTGCGCTGGGATTGCTTAAACATATGTGTGCCAGCGTTGGCCACCATTCATGCTGATGAGCTTGGGCAACACAAAGATGTGGAGCCCATGGGCCCTCCATTGCACGACAGAGACTGTTGTTTGTGACTGTCTCAGAGGTCCTTGCCAACCTGAGATATTTCCTTAAAAACAAAACAAAACCAGGAATGGTGGTGCATGTCTATAATCCCAGTACTTGGGAGGCTTAGACAGAAGGATTACAGGTTTGAGGCCAGCCTTAGCAAATTAGCAGGACCCTTAGCAACCTAGCAAGAGCCTGTTTTAAAATAAAAAATAAAAAGAGCTGGGGGTGTAGCTTGGAGGTAGAATGCCCCTGGGTTCAATCCCCGGTACAAAATCACCAAAATCACCCTGTCATTATACTTAGACACCGAAAAAATAAGATTATATATTCTCTACAGGAAAATATCCTGAGAAATCCTGCGTCTCATTTTGTGAGAGTCTAATGAAGTCTGAAACAACAATGGAAACAGCCGCAGAAGCACAGACCCCGCTGAGGATGGTAATCTGATCAAACTAAAACATTAATAAGAAACTTTTTGGGCATAAAATATGCAAATGACTTATAAATCAAAATTGTTTAGTATTAGGGGACTCTTATCTACTATTCATTTTGTTTTAGCCAGCATCTCCCAAGAAGATGAAATCGGAGATACAGACTATGAATATTAACTTTTCTTCAAACTAACGTTCCAGCTGACATATACTGAGCCCAACAGGGGGAAACACGAGAAATAAATTGCACATTGAGTAAGATGAAAACTCTCCATTTATTATTCTGAACTTAATAATTATGTTATTTATTATAGTTCAGGGGATAGTTTTAAGTATCTAATTTCATTTGACATAAATCTTAGAGCTATTTTAAGAGGTCCTACTCGACTGTTTCTGATAAGAAAAAAGTTCGATGTAGAAGAATTTAACTCATCAAAATCAAATAATCGAAAACAGAGAATATTAGGTAATTTTAATATAGTATTTCAGGTAAATATTACTTCTCAAAAATATAAAATAAAATGTATGCCATAGGCTATTAAATAGTGAAACCAACATCCCTCAATAAGGATTTTAAAAATGCCCCTGGTCATTTATTACTTTGAAGAGATAATTCAAGTTTTCGTCTTTATCAGTGTGTGAGGGGAGAGACATGTTCTCACATGGCTGAGAGATGTCTCATTACCACAGAGCACCACCCAAGCCTGTGTTGGCAGCAGAGTATTGGATGATGGGGTCCTCACTAGTGGGAGTTATAGATTAGAACTCAGAAATAATGCTCAGACACTAGGACTCCTGAGTTTGCTTTAGCCTATGTGTGCAAGTAAGATATATGCACGCCTCCATATGCATACTCACTCAGACACCATCTCAATTGTTTAAGGTATCGAAGGTAAAATACAAAATTAAGGCTTATACAGAGGTTTAAATTCTTATGCCAAATCCAAGGTGGAATTAATTTCGCTCATGGAGAAAATCCTAATTGATTTTGTCCCCTTGGGGATCCCCAGAATGGACTCTGCATTGACTTGAGTTCTTTCTATCAAGAGGTACGATGCCTTTCAGAACCGATGTGCACTCTTTCCTAAAATAGCAGTGATTAGTGTAGGCTGGTTTGGGTTCAGTCTTCTCTGTCTAAAGTGGAGTTAGGGTCAAGTTTATATTTGTACTTTACAAACCAAGGTTAAATTTTGCTGCTTTAAGGTGATCTAGTTAGACTGTCTCTAAGTATATAAATATTAATTAAGAATAGATTAAGGACTCCTTTTGAATTTTAAGTATGTGAATGCTTAGTCTAAGTGAAAGAAATTAAAGTTTTATGAGGACATAATATACAGTGTCCAAAGTACTGTCAAAATTAACAATACCCTGCAAATTTAAGTATCATAAACTACTTTAAATACATATTGTTTCACCTCCTTAAGAAACAAACACCACACAATTACTTAAAACAAAACAGTAGTCATGATTTATATTTACCTACATTGGGTAGATGCAATCCAGAAAAAAATGATTTTAAGAGCAAGGGTGAAGGAAATAAATGTCTCCCTTTGAACGCTTAATACTTAACTTCTGCTAGCCACTGCCAAAGTTACTTAAAAGTGTACACAACACCTTCAATTCCTTTATTTAACAAACATTTCATTTCTTTAGTGTTCATTAGATATGAGTGAGAAAATAATTGAGTATGACCATTTTTCCTAGAATATGTGTATATAATTTTATCTACTTTATAAAGTAAGTATTTATGTTTCTAAATTACCTGTTTAAGTACGAATTTAGCTACATACTGAAATATGTGATAGGTGGTGTATTTTCATTATTGTTTGGTCCTATTTATCCATTTCAGTTTCTTTATTGACCCAGAGATTCAAATTTCCATGTAGAGGTTTCCATACTTTTGTTAGTGATATTTAAATTCCTTCATGTTTAAAACACAATCAATGTTGAACTGTTTCACATGTGCCATGGGGGGGGGGTCGGGTACCCTCCAGTGGTGGTGCCTGCTCCTGATGTCACTGTCACAGGCTCACTGCCATGAGAGTCTGCTGCGTCCTTCCTGAGATTGTACTGCAGGGGTCTCAGCGGCTCAGTGATGTCGGTCTCACCGTGGTAGATTTGGCAACAAATTTGTTAAGTCTGACAATGCTTCCTGAATGTATTTTAAGTCCATGTCACTAAGATCAGACAATTTTTAGTGTCATATCTTCTTAAATTGTTGAACCTTTTATCAAAATCTAGGGAGTCTCATTTTTAGTAATTCTTTTTTACCTTAAAATCTAAAAATAATATGCACTTAAAATGGTTTCAGCCGGGCGTGGTGGCTCACGCTTGTAATCCCAGTACTTTGGGAGGCGGAGACTGGAGGATCTGGGTTCACGGTCAGCCTCAGCTCTCTCGCTCTCTCTCTCCCTGTCTCTCTCTCTCCCTGTCTCTCTCTCTCCCTCTCTCTCTCTCTCTCTCTCTCTCTC
>PVJS01001052.1:0-106481 GCA_004027185.1 Glis glis | reverse complement strand
GCTGAGACAGGAGGATCACAGGTTCACAGCCAGCCTCAGCAACTTAGCGAGGCCCTCTGTAACTTAATAAGACCCTGTTTCAAAATAAAATAGGGCTGGGGGTATAGCTCAGTGGTAGAATGTCCCTGGGTTCAATCCCCAGTAAAACACACACACACACACACACACACACACACACACACATACACACACACACACACACACACACACACACACACATACCTGAGCTTCAGGAGAATCTCAAGAAATTCTAGGCTGAAATGTGGTAAAAAAGGGAAACATGTGACTTTCTGAAATGTGCATGTGGAAGGAATGTGGGAAATAGACCAAGGATAACTAAAGATATTAACTTGGGCTCAAGCATATTCCTCAAACAGAAAGAAATGAAACTTGCAATTAATAAGGGAATTTTTACTAATCAAAAGGATAAAGAGAAAGAAGGAGATGTCAACCTTCAGGACAGAGATACACATGTCACAACTTAAACCCAAATGTCCACACGGGAGAGGTTGAGTTTAGAATAAGAATTCTGTTTGCATGTCATTTCTTTAGGCAAATGCCAAGTTGTTTTAAGGGAAAAGATTTTCTTGCCTTCGAAAATGTTTTAGTGCCACAGGAAACAAAATGTAAACTATGTTTGAATTTTTTATAACCTCTAAATTTTATGGCAGGCACTATTAACAGTTTTCTGTTTCAACACCTGCTATCAAATCATAACATTTTAGTTAAAGTGGCAAATGATTCTCTTTCATAATGAAAGTGTAAATGAACTCTGATTCAAAATCATTTTGACAATTATTTTTCCTTACTGTGGTTATTAATAGCCTCTTAGTATTCTGACATGACCTAAACACCCTTATCATATCTTTATGCAGTATACTGAAATAAATTGTGTACATTCTAGTCTTCACCACTGGAACACAAGCTTTTCCAGGACAAGGTCAATAACTTACTTTCCTCTGAATTAGCTCAGCACAACTTGAATCAATCTGGTTCTCAATAAATGCTTACCAAATATCTTATAACACAAAGTGCAAAGGTGAATACGAATTTATTTGATTTGTGTACTAAGACTGAGTTTGGTTTCAATATCCCTTGGTGACAGAGAACTCTCAAATATCTATCTTTGGAAGGAAAAAGAATGCTCCTAACCAAAGATCATTAAGGAAATTTCTAATTTTTGTTGGATACTGTTCCCTAATGATTTCTCAGGAAAGTGGGGATAGAATGTCACCTGCCTATATGAACATGATATTAAGCATTATTTGAAAAATATGACTCAGGGCCCAGTTCTCTGTGAGTACTTGTTAGAGGAAGGTAGTGTCTAATAAAGGTACGTGATATTTTTAGCAGAAGATGTAAAAGTCACAAGATCTTAAGGAAAATGGTGAAAATTATCACAAAAGTTTCTCCAAAGAGAACAGATCTCTCTCTCTCTCTCTCTCTCTCTCTCTCTCTCTCTCTCACACACACACACACACACACACACACACACACACACATTGTTAAAATTCAGGAATCTAAATTTCAACAATCTAAAAGCAACCAAAATTAAGAAAAGACAAGAGCCAACCGCATGGCATGCTTAGGATGTTTAAATGCAAACAGAAAGACCAGTTATGAGACTTTTCAATGATCCAGATCAAAATTGATGATAGAAAAAAAAAAGATGGTAGCTTGGACCACAATGAAGTGGGAAGTGGGTGGGCTTGGGAGTTCATTGAAGGTTGCTCTGATTTGAAAGTTTGTCTTCTCCAAAACTCATGTTGAAATTTAATTGCTCCTATAATGACGCTAGAGGGAAAGGCCCACAAGAGGTGGTTATGTGATAAAGGCTCCACCATCTTGAGTGGATAGGGTGCCTTTTAAAAAAGGGTTTGAGAAGTGGGTTCTCTCTCTTGGCCCTCTGCTTTCCATCATGGGATGATACAGCAGGAGGTCCTCAACAGAGGCTGCTGCACCTTGACATAAACTTCTCGATCTTCAGAACTGTCAGCCAATATGTTTCTGTTCATTATGAATTAACCTCAGACGTTCTGTTATAGCAGCACAAAATAGACTAAGACACAGGCAGACCCATTATCGTTAGCTAATGGCTGGCATGTAGGCTATGAGAGAATGTGGGGAGATGAGGCTTTTGCCTTAATGAAGTTCTGTTCACTCAGATGGGAAGACTATAAAGGAAGTAGATTTGCAAAGTAAATCAGGAATTCAGTTGGAATACATTAAATTTAAGAGTTGAGATGCCTGCTAGATATCCAAGTAGAGATGTTCACTAGGCAAACAGATGCACGTTGCAAACTTTCGTTTTAATCATAGTAGCCCTGAAAGAGAAATTAGTTGTTCGGGAGAACAAAGACTCCGAGGAAGCAAACGACCTTTCCAAAGTCCACATAGCGTTAAAATGGCAGATCTTATATATACATATAGAATGTGAAATATATGTATATATATTTTTAATTTGATATTCATTTATTATTCATTTATTGCACACATAGTTTCATTCATGTGTGTCTCACATATCTAAATGGGCAGCAAACAGCCTCAAGATCAGGAACAAAGGCTCCTTATTTAATTCTATTTCCCCAAAGTTGGCTAATAAAATACCTTATAAATTATAGATAGTTTATTTTTCTTCTTTTGAACTGGGATTGAGCCCAGGGGCATTTTACCTCTGAGATACACCCCCATCCCTATTTTATTTTATTTTTAGTTTGAAACAGGATCTCACTAAGTTGCTGAGGATCTCATTAAGTTGCTGAGGCTGTCCTCAAACCTGTAACCCTCCTGTCTCAGCCTCCCAAGTCCTAGGGTTATAGGCATGAGCCACCATACCCAGTCATAGCTAGATTTTTTTAACATTTGTGTTCCTACCTGTCACCTTAAATATATACATATATAACTGAATAGTTGCCATATATTAATAGCTAGGTTACTAGTATAACTGAATCCCTGTGAATCATTCTCCACTCCTATTCCCCTCCCTCCTTCCAAGGAGCAACCACCATCTTGACTTGATGTTTACCATTTCCAGTCATGCTTTTAACTTTTACTATATGTGTATCCATAAACAGAGACAGAATTCTTCAAGTGAGCCGGAGACCATAATGTGCCCCTCAGATGAGTGGATTCTTAACTGGTAGAGAGTTTATATCCTTATAAAACATGGATGTTTCCTCAAACCAGATGATATCTAAGAAGTGTTTCCAAGTAGCCTACCAAGCCAGGGATCGTAAAGTCTGTCTCGGGAGAAAATGGCAAACGTGTAATTATTTAAACTCACATATGAAGATCATTCTGAGGCAGGGCAGAGGAGTGGAAGGGCATGGTTTCAAGTAAGGAATACCACAGTGGTCTTCACAAACAAAATAAATCCACAGAACTGAGGAAGTTATCCAATAACATAGAGGCCGCCCAGAGGCAAAGCTCTTCAGTGGCTCAGTCTCGTCTCAGGGCGTCCCGCCTCTCTAATAAAGGATGCTCCCTTCTTGTTCCTCTTCCCCCCACAGGCTCAGTTTCAGCCACTTCTAGGGCTCAGGACCCTTCAACTCCCTTCCTCACCTCTGAGCAACTCTAATAAACCATCCATGTATCAGGCTGGTATCCCAGAAGCAGACGCTAAGATTCAGACATCTGTGCCAGCCCCTCCTTAGGGAGGAGCTCCCAGGAGAAAACACTGCAGAAGTAGTGGAAGTGGGACAGGAAAGTGGGATAGGGTGAGGAAGATCCTGACCCCCTGAGGAGCAAGCTACTCCTCAGAATCGCCCCCCTCGTACTTGAAGCTGGAGTTGGCTTTTCAAAGCCACACCGCTAGCAGCCACCAGCAAGGGGCCACCTGGGAAAGAGTGGGGTGGGATGTAAGCTCCCGGGGGTTCTGCTCTCTGCACCTCCAAAGAGGCGAAGCAGCCCCTGTGAGTTCAGCTTTGTGCCACTAGAGGCTAGGGCACAACAAAGTCACAGGAGAAGCTGGGCACAGTGGCACATGCCTATAATCCCAGTATTTGGGAGGCTAAGATAGGAGGATCACAAGTTCAAAGCCAGCACACACTAAGTTAGGGAGACCCTGTTTCAAAAAAAAGGTGGGGGACCTGGGGGTATAGTTCGGCAGTAGAATGCCCCTGGGTTCAATTCTCTACTACCTCCCCCAAACACACACACACACACACACACACACACACACACACACACACACATACACACACACACACCACACACACACACACACACACACAGTCACAGGAGAGAATGGTAAAAAGTGAGGCAGCTACAGTGGCACATGCCTGTAATCCCAGTACTTGGAAGATTGAGACAGGAGGATCACAGGTTCAAGGTCAGCCTCAGCAATTTAGAGGGACCCTCAACAACTTAACAAGATTCCGTTTCAAAAAATAAAATAGGGCTGGGGGTCTATCTCAGAGGTAGAAGGGATCAATTGAAGAAAGAAAGAAGGAAAGAAAGAAAATGAAAGAAAAAAAGAAAGAGAAGAAAGAAAGAAAGAAAGAAAGAAAGAAAGAAAGAAAGAAAGAAAGAAAAGAAAGAAAGAGAGAGAGAGAGGAAAGGTGGGTAAAAGCAATGAAGGAGGTCAGGACAGAGCACTGGCAGAGTCTGATCCATCCATTTGGAATTGATGGACCATTGCATTTCAGTAGTGATCAAATTATTGAGCTAATGGGCTGACTATAGAACTTCAGCGATCAGCATGTTGAGTTGAAGGGTCCTTTAATATCTGAACTTCCCCAAAGCCTCTCAAATCAGACTATGGAAATAGACTTTAAGCAGCCATTAAATAATGTCTGCCTTGACTCAGTGGGCTAGATAGCTTAAGTAAAAATTGTTCAGTCTCTCTCTATCTCTCTCTCTCTCTCTTTTAACATATTACTGCTTCTGGTTTCATTCCACTTATCGAGCTAGTATTTGTCCAATTATATTCTGAAGCCACCTTGGTGCCACACTTCACTTTGCACTTCGGGGCCAACTCCCAGTGACAGAATTATAAACAAGCAGCTCCATCCACCTGCCTCATGGACACACAGGGCAAGAGGACCGCTCCAGTGGGGCTCACATCACTGGTCTTTGCATGTTCCTGTAAACTCAGCTGTCCCCTGGCATCAGGAGCCCAATGACCCAGTAAAACCCAAACTTAATGTTAGCAAAAAAAAAATAAGCAAATAAATAAATAAACTCCATAAGAAATCAACTGTGCTAGCAAAGAGACCTCAGATAATGAAAATGATTGGGGAGAATGAGGTCTTTCCATATGTACCATTCGTAGGGTGAGGCCACAGGAAGCAAATTCCAATCAAAGTGCTCTGGGAATTGTCTGTGCAGATTCACAAGCTGAATAGCCACGGGGTGGGCGTTTTCAACACACATAAGCAAATTAGCATGCCATGACTGGATGCTGTCTTCTGGAGATGGGAAAACGTCCACTCCAGAAGAGAGATTTTGTCACAGACCCAATAAAATGCCTCATGGTATCTGGGAGAGGAGAGAAAATGCCCCCAGGGGGTTGAAGCAGAAGCACTTCTTAGTCATAATTCTGTCTGTAGTCAGCCCCAAACACTCTCAGCATGGTTAATCATGTCCTGAACTGAACTGGGGAGAGGCAAGAGGCGAGTGCTTATGCGTAGTATAAATAACAGTGCAGCTGATGGGGAGAAGGAGGGAAGAGAAGCTGAAAAGCAAGCTCCTCTGCCCTCGTCCCTCTTCCACATTCACCGAGTTATTTTTGAGTCTTTCTTATTTTTAATTTTTAATGATGTATCTTTCAAAAACAGTTAAAGTATACAGAAAATTAAGCAACAAATGCCCAAGCACCCACCATCACTATTACCAAGGTATCTGCTCCTTATTTAGGTATTATATATTAGAAGTATTAGTTTGAATGTAATTCTTATGGAGTATGGTTTTTTAATCTTAAGAGGTCCTTCCCTATCATAATATTATAACACTCTTTCTTGTAATTCCTTCTAAATACTTAACAGTTGTTCTTCTCACATTTTGGTGTTTAATCCATCTGGAATTTATTTCTGTATGTTAAAAGGGGATCTATTTTTTCCACATGGGTTGTATAATATTTTTGAGTAGCCTTTCCTTCCACCATTGATTCGTAAGGCTACCTGTGGCATATCCCTTATTCCTCGACCTGAGTAAGTCTGTAACTGGGTCCTGTTTTTCTGCTTGTAGTCTGTTTATTTCTGTGCCATTACCATACTATCTATATTCCTAAACTTATTAATATAAGTTGTTTTTATCAGATAAGTCAAATCCTTCCTTATTCTTCTTAAGATTCTTACGGGTTATTTTCCCTTTGCTTTTCAAAAGAATGTTATGAGGAGTTTGCAAAGCCCTGTTGTGAATTTGGTTGGGGTTTTATTGTAATTATAGATTAAAAGGGAGGTACTTAATTCTTACATGATTAATTCTATATCTAAAGACACAAGTTATATTTTTCTATTTACTCAAGTACTCTTTTTTTTTTTTCTTTGTGGTACTGGGGATTGAATCCAGGGCTATACCCCCAGTCCTTTTTTTTAACTTTGAAAGAAGGTCTTGCTAGATTGCTGAGAGTTACTATGTTGCTGAGGCTATCCTCGAACCTGCAACCCTCTTATCTCAGCCTCCAGAGCACTGGGATTATAGGTGTGGGACACCAAGCCTGGCTCCAAGTATTCCTTGATGTTTTTCAAATATGAAACTTAAAGCTCAAAATGTTTTTTTATATTTTGTTACCTTACTCATAGGCACATTATCTTATAGTTGTTAATGGAAACTTCCTTTTTTTTGGTACTGGTGATTGAACCCAGGGGTGTTCTACCTCCAAGCCACACATTCCCAGCCCTATTTTTATTTTTATTTATTTATTTATTTATTTATTTATTTATTTATTTTTGCGGTACCGGGGATTGAACCCAGGGGCGTTCTACCTCTGCGCTACATCCCCGGCCCTATTTTTTATACTTTATTTTGAAACCGGGTCTCACGAAGTTGCGGAGGGCCTCACTAAGTAGAGAGAGAGACAGGGAGAGGGAGAGAGAGAGAGAGAGTGAGAGAGAAAGAACTGAGGCTGGCCGCGAACCCGGATCCTCCAGTCTCCGCCTCCCAAAGTACTGGGATTACAAGGGTGCACCACGCCCGGCACCCTATTTTTATTTTGAAATAGGGTCTAACTAAGTTGCTGAGGTTGGCCTTGAACCTGCGATCCTCCTGCCTCAGCCTCTTAAGTACTAAGATTATAGGAATGCAACACCACGCCTAGTTGGTGACTTCTTTTTAATTTACATTTTACTTATTTGTTGTTCATACATAGAATACCATTAATTTTTTGTATGTTGATCTTATACCTAGCAACTTATTGAACTCTTATTGGTTGTAAAATTTTTTTTTATTATAAACAGTTTTATTATAAGTGAAAAATAAATCTCTGTTTCTTACTTTTCAATATTAACCTGTTTTTTTTTATTATACCACACTATCTTGGACCTGTCAGTCAAAGTAGATTAGCAATACTGACATTGACCATACTTTTCCTGATTTTAATAGGATACTACTAAAATTCACAGTTACCAATGATATTTGTAGAGTTTTGATAGTTTCCCTTAATCAAGTTAAGAAATTTAACTCATATTCATAACTTAGTAAGAATATTTCCTCATAAACAGGTTGAATATTATCAAATCCTTCTTATTAATTTATTGGAACTCTCATGAAGTTCTTTTTTCTTTTAAAATATTATTATGCTGTGTTGTAATGATAGATTTCAATGAAGTTTAAACCTTCTTGTATTAACTGGAAAAAACTTTCTTCATCGTGATGTCAAGTTTTGACATACACTGCCGAATTAGATTTGTCAGACTTTATTTTTCATTTATATTTGCAAGTAAAATTGGTTGACAATTTTTTCTTGTGTTGATTTGACTGGTTTTGTAACAAGGTAATATTGCTTTCTAAGTTCATTTGGGAATTTTCCTTCTTTTTCTATTTCTGAAAGAGTTTATTACTTTTCTTGATACTTTGATAAAAATCACCTGAAAACCATCTAGACCTAATGGGTTTGGGGTCTAGAAGTTTGACCAACAATTTGATATATTTAAGAGTTACAGATCTATTTAAACTTCCTATTTCATCTTTTGGTTATAGTAAATTATATTTTCTTCAGAAATTGCCCATTTGATCTACATTTCCAAATTTATTAGCATAAAATGATTGTACAGTATTATTTCATAATTCATTTAATCTCTAATAATAATATCTCCATTTTTATAATAAATTTGGTTAATGTAATATCATATTTGTGCTATTTTTCACATTTTTGTGTATGATTATTCTTACCCATTATTGTTTTTTCAGAGAATCAGTGTTTTGTTTTATTGATACTCCTTTTTATTCCTTTGTTCTAATTTATTATTTTCTACTCTTTATAGTTTCATCATCCTATTTTCTTTGGGGTTATTCTGTTTTTGTTTTGCCCTTCTCCTATTTTGAATTTGATTGTTTTTTTTAAGTCTTTCTTCTTCTCTAATATGGTGTGTGGTTTTACTTTCATTTCAAAATGTGTAGGAAGAGGCTTTATTTTTCTCTGTCTTCCTCTCTTGATTTCTACTTTCATTTGAATGTGATCTATGAAAAGATTTTTCTTATAGTTGTGTCCTAGTGTGTTGCCAATTTTTGTAAAAGTTCCGTATGAGCTTCTGAAAAATGTACATTCTTAAATGCAAAATGCTACATTCCATATAAATGATCCATTACCACCTGTTCCATCAAGCCTGGTTATTGTATTGCTTGAAAGTTCTGTAATTTTCCTAAATAGACATATCAGTTCAAAAAAATTTCCACTGGACATATCAATTCAAAATATTTTTAAATGTATCAAAAAATTTATTTGTTGAGGTATTTGTCAGCTTCTACTTTTAATTCTGCTAGCTTGGTACCAATCCCAGATATCCAAATTGTTTCATATACTTATCACTACTGGAAATTATATGAATGTTGCCCTTTCTTTCCTGTGGGCTCAATTATGTATTTGTAATATTTAAAGATATTTATCTAGTTTTTAAGTAGTTGTATCAAAAGAGTTTATAAGTGTTTTCTTCTTCTTCTTCTTAATTTGCTATGTTTTCAGGTGCAGATATGGAAAAAAGGAAGGAAGGAAGGAAGGAAGGAAGGAAGGAAGGAAGGAAGGAAGGCAAGAAGGAAGGAAGGAAGGAGAAGGGAAGGAAAGGAAAGGAAGGAAGGAAGAAATTCTGAAACATGGATTGTTTTTTGTTTTTTGCTCTGGGCTATGCTTTGTCTAGGTATTTTAACTGTTCTATAGCATCAGTCACTGAGAAATGGGAAGCTCCCACTCCATATATGTAATTTCTCCCCTTCTACACTAGAGCAGAGAGCCATTCCACAAAGGACTGTTGGGGGAGCAATTTCTATTACCCAATAAGAGCACCTAGTCTACAGGTAAAGTGTTTTGATATAGCACACGTTGGGGGCCGTCTCCTGTACCTTCTAACCTAATTAGTTCATATTTGAAGCTTTCAATAAAAGGCCACTCTTAGGAGGCTTCTGCTGGGTTTTTCTTTTCATCCATGCTAATTATCATACCTACAATCACATAATCAACCTCTTGGGTTGCGAGGAAAAACAAGGGTGTGAGTGGTTAATTGCAAAGGCAAGTGGCCCAGAACTCGTGCAATCAGCAGACCTCCAGAATATTAAATTTGGTGCCCGATTGTAACATAAATATTATAAGAGGCAGGGGTTGTTCTTTTAAACCTGACTTCACAAATTCACTTGTGGTTTCCTCAAACTCTTTGGGCCTTTGCAATTCTTATTTATTTATTTACTTATTTATGTACTTATTTATTTATTTAAGTATGTTATCTGTGGTGCTGGTGATCCAACATGCTGGGCAAGTACTCTATCATGGAGCTACACCCACAGCCCCTTGTGATGCTCTTTTAAATAGCACACACACACACACACACACACACACACACACACACGATAAAGAAAGAACACTGTCACAGGCACACTTAATTCATTCCTTCCCATTTCCAAGCTGTGCTTATCGGGCCCTCTAATCCAGAAGCTTTAAAATTAAAATGAACTGGTAATAGATAAAGTTTGTATCCAGTTGTAATATTTCAATGCTATCGCGCAATTCAATTACATCTTTCAAGTATAAGAGCTGTTTTCAGTGTTATTTGCTAAATTTATCACACCAAATCTAAAATGGAAAACAGTAGTTAGCTGTAAACACTGAGCTAATGGTGTTCTTTCCTCTCTGGATCTAATGAGGCTCAAACCCTCACAATGGGAAATAATTTAACAATATTTACTTAGATGATGAGCCCAGTTCTCTGACCCATATGGTGATGTGCAGCAATGTTATAAAGTGGACATCTTCCAGATGGACATTCAAGTCCCCACCCCACTCATTACAACAGTGGAACTGACAGATGAAGGGGGCAAAGCTGGCTAATTTCTTAAATTTACCCCAACAGTGCATGGATTCACTAAATCAGTTTTAACCTACCCTAAAAGAAATTTTATAAGATAGCTACAGGAAATAACTTTCAAAAATGTGGCAAACCATGAAAATATTTAATTAGGTTCCCAAAGTCAGTGTGATTAGCTAGGATTTGTGATCAGAGCATTGACGTATAAGCCCAGACTCTCCTGTATGATCTTGAGAAGGACAAAGCTTCATGAAGTCTCAGTTTCTCTACGTGAAAAATGGGTGCTGTAATCCAGAGCCTACTTCCTCTGAAAGGAAAGGACAAGGAAGAATGAGATGTCATTTTTGTTATTTATGGGAGTGATTTGACACTGATACGAACTGTGGATTATTATGATACCACACCTCAGTTATATCTGCCATTGCGTGTTCACAATGAACATTTGGCCTATGACTTGCCTGAAAGCCCTTTAGTTAACAATTCCAAAGAAGGGTCTTCCTCTGAATGAGTGTGTGGGTGTGTTTCCTTCATGTTTTCTTCAGTGTCAAAGACTGAGTGTCAAAGACAGATCTCACATAGCCAGCAGGGTGGGAATAAGCTGTCATTTTACCTGACCCAAGACCTCTTAATCCAACTTTCTTTTCCTACCCAACTTCAATTTTCAGGTAAAGTTCAGAGTTTAATTTAGAGTGAAGTGGCATGTATCCCCAGGAAGGACTCCACTTCTCAGTACTGTCTTATTGTGGGACAGATTTTTGCTTTGGGCTAGAGGGCATCTTTGATTTTGAATTGTCTCCAGCAATTTCCCAAGATCACATTTGTCAAACAAATTCCAGATGATTAGGACTAACAGTCCAAATCCTGCTTTTAAGAATCAATGTTAAAAATAGCTTCATCTCTTAAAATTTGCAATTTATTTTTTTCAATTGTCTGTTCTTTTCAGGGATTTCTTTCACCTTTACTAACACACACATAAAGGCTTTAGGCCCTAGTATTAGAAAAAAATTATCCCATAATAAGATAAACAAGAGGCTAAGGAGTCTTTTATCTTTAGGGGGTATTTTTAAGCTAGTCACATAAAGTGATCAATGCTTGACTCCAAAGGATGAGTCATTATTACTTCAGACTCAGGTATCATATGAAGAAGGACCTTCTCATTATCCCTGAAATCACACCAGGTAGAACAGGGAGCATCTATTCACCATGCTGCCAAGAACTACGCCCAAGATAAATCCACCAGCACACCAAATTTTCTGTCTCTAGCAAACAGTATTAGTGAAAACGCATGGCATGTGTCCAGACAGCCTTTGGGAAATCATACAATATGGTACAAAAAGAATATGATGAATTAGTTTTCATATTTTCATCCCCATATTCTAATTTCAGCCCATAAATATCAGCTCATAAACATCCCAGAATCATAAAAGTCTGTCTTTGTATTTTTATGAAGTAATCAACTAAATCAACAATTCTGTCCAGCTTCTTACAAAAATTCATGCTCTGATAAACTCAGAAGAGTTTATGGCTGTTAATCCTAGAACTTTGCTTGTCCTTTGATATTTCTGTAGTGAGTCTCCTACGCGTAGGAAAATCATCCATTTTGTTGTGTTTACTGTCATAGGATCAGTTTACAGAATCAGTTTCTAACCATGTACATCACATTTTAGTTATTTCCTCTAAAGCTCACTCACATTCAGCATAATAGGCTGGTATATAAGAAGAGAATAACTCTTTCTTTCTTTTTCTTCCCATTTCATGAAGCAACAATAGAGTAAAAGCAAAGAGATGTTTACATTGCTGCCCTATGTGAGAGGCTGGCTAATGCTAATGTTTTGATA
This sequence comes from Glis glis, assembly GCA_004027185.1. NCBI lineage: Eukaryota > Metazoa > Chordata > Mammalia > Rodentia > Gliridae > Glis > Glis glis. Next base: position 94,192 of record PVJS01001052.1, on the reverse strand, counting down.
TGTTTTGAGGAAGGTAGACACCAAATGCCATGTGCTATGTCTCCAGCCACCCAGTCTGCTGCATGAACACTGATCTTGGATAAGAGAATCACATCGAATATGGAAAATACAGGGCAAGAGAGGCGGTTCCTCTTCTTAGGAAGGGACCATTTCTGAGGGCATGTAATTTAAGATGCATTTCTTAACTGCATCATTTAGCAAGGGGCCCTTTCTGAAGATATCTTGGAAGGACATGTTCTAAGAAGTTGTGGATGGAGGCACCTGGCATGGTGAGGTGAAAACCTGGACATTAGCCAAGGGAGTCCATGCAGAGACCAAGCCCAGGAAGAAGAAGAGACCAAGACAAGAAGAAGAAGAAAGAGTGAGCTCCCTAAGATCTGGCTTAGATGAAAGGCACAAAAATATTGAGTCATTAGTAGCAAGTATCCATGTTGTTTAGAGAGAATGAGGAGAATTGGTTAATCTAGAGGATCACTTAAATTGGAATTTGGTTTAGCAATGGTTTCTTTAGATAACTGGAAAAAGAGTTGCCTTGAAGTTTTACAAAAATTCTTGAATCATCTCTTACATTCTCCCCACTCTCCTCTCTTTTCAACAGCAGTCCCAATTATCTCTCTCTCAAACTCATCTCACCATCCCTCTATTGTCTGCCTTTCTCTAACCACTTTCTGTTTTTCTTCTCTTCCCCACAATTGAAGCTACTCTCCAGTGCCTCTCTCCCATTTCTTATCTAGAAAATTGAGCTTAATTCAATTCAACCCCACTCACTCCATTTGCATTCTCGTATATCACACTATTCATAAAACAAATGATTACAGAAACATGAGCCACTTCGGCAAAATAAAATACCAACTAGTTACCCCAAACTTACTGTCTCTCAAGTATACTTCCAGGAACCTCCTTTTCTTCTGCCATGGTATATCTTTTTAAGAATCTTTCTTTCATTTATCTACTCACTCATTCACATTTCTCTCAAAAATTCATTTTAATAAATCTTTTTTTTATTTATAGAGGAACTCTTTTAGAGGCTGGAAAATAAATGAACAAGACATGGTTCTTATCTTTGGGAGGTTACAGTCCTTTGGGGAAGATCAATATCTAAATACATTCCAGCTGAGTGTAGTGTAAATGTGTACTGAATCACATGGAAGCTTAGAAGAAAAGCAAAGATTTGCCTGAACAGACGAGGAAGGATTCAAGTCCAAAGTATATATGAAGCTGGACCTGATGGAACAAACCTATAATCTCAATACTTGGGATGCTCAGACAGGAGGATAGCAGGTTCAAGGCCAGCCTCAGCAACTTAGCAAGACCCTCAGTAACTTAGTGAGACCCCATTTCAAAAACAAAAAATAAAATAGGGCTGGGGGTATAGCTCAGAGGTAGAATGCCCCTGGGTTCCATCCCCAGTACCCAAGGGGGAAAGAAAGTATATATGAGATAGTTATTGGGTGAAGAGTAGAATTTTGTCAAGCAGATAAAGGAAGAAAAAAATAATGCCAAGTAGCAATTTTCAGCTCATTTGTGCCAGAGACAGTGCTAAGACCATTTCATTGATAATCTTAGTTAATCCTCACAGTGGCCTCAGTAAGGAAGTTGGTTTTATTATCTCCAGGTAACAGATGCCAAAATAAGCTTAAAGACGTGAGTAATAGACCCAAGAGAGATCACAGCCAAGGGCAAATGTGCATGCAAGGTCCTATGTATGAAAAAGCAGGAAGAAGCCGGGCATCGTGGCACAAACCTGTAAAGTACTTGGGAGGCTAACACAAGAGGGTCATAATTTGAGGCCAGCCTCAACAACTTAAGGAGGCCTTCAGCCACTTAGTGAGACCGTGTTTCAAAATAAAAAATAAAATAGGGCTAAGGGTATAGCTCATAGGTAGAATGAGCCTGCATTCTATCTCCAGAACCACCAAAAAAGAAGAAAGAAGAGAAAAGAAAAGAAGAGGAAGAAAGAAAAGGCAAGAAGAAATTGGTAAATGATGGTAGTTTTGATGTGTTTAGGAAGCAAAAGGGGAGAAATCCTGTGGAACAAAGGAGGTGAGATAAGAACTATATCTCAAAAAGTTATGTCTAGAATTTGATGTAAATCAGCCAACATGCAATATTTGAAGATTTTTTTCCTCTTTCCCCATTGTGTTTATAATATAAAGAAGAGCTGGATACCCCCACCTTCACAGACCTATTCTTCCTCTTTGCTCTGTTAATTAATTACCAAGGTTGAATGTGAGGCCTGAAACATAGAGTCCTTCCCTCTCTGGGGTACCTATGTTTGACTTAAACTACAATAGCTATACTTTGGGTAACTCAAGGTTTTCCATGGCTGCAATAGCACAAAATTCTCTTAAGGAAAAGGAATTACAGTCATAAGAATTACTTCGGCAGTAAGAAAAGTTCCCACGCTTTATATCCCCTTCAGAAAGAAATTCTATTGAGTGGATGTCTTAGTCCATTTTGAATTGGTATAACAAAACACCTGAGGCTGTGTTCTTATAAAGAAAAGAAGTTTATTTTGCTTCACAGTTTGGGAGGCTGAAAAAGTGCAAGCTACACTGTGATGGCATCCCATGATGAGAGCCCTTGCAAGAGCAGCGAGTGGCACTTGTGGAAGAGGCCAAACACATGGGGTGATCTTGCTTTATAGCAACTTGATCTTGAAGTAACTAATCCAGTCCTGTGAAATCTAGCCCCCTCCCTGAGAAGCACACTGACCCCTTCTGAGGATGGTGCCTCCATAACCTAATAACCTCCCGTCACCTCTCAGTGCCCTTATATGGGGAACCAAGCGTCCACCACTTGAGACTCTGGAGGACCAATCATATCCAGACCCTAACAGTGGGGGTTATGGGTTTGGTTCTTGTCCTAAGAAATCCCCTTGCCTAAGGTTATTTGAGATATTTTCAATAGAATACAAACCATCCAGTATCCACAGCCTAGCTCAGCCCTTACCTCCATGTATGGTAGATTCTCCAGTCTGGTCAATGAAATGGTGAGCAGAAGGGGTACATTGTCTTCATGCTGTACCTTGGCTTTAATGTACAAAAGGCTTTTAGTTGGGTCTTGCCCAAAGTCAAATATTTAGATGTTCAAGTCCTCTAGTGTAGAGATAAATTCAGGTATGCCAAAGAAAGTAGATATCACATACTGTTAATTGTCCATAATAATAATTAAACGAACATAAGTAGAAATAATGTTTGAGTTAATCAATTTAGCCTTCTGAAGTCTCTTCTACAAAAGAGTAGTGGAACTAATGTGACTGTCTCCTGTGAGCTAGGCAGTATGAAAGAGAGAAGGATGAGAGTGAGCAAGGCGAATAAAACAGAAAAAACTGTACTGTCAGGTAGAAGAGGTTGCAACATGATAAAGGAGTTTTAATACACTCTGAGACTCCAGACAAAGGAGAGAGCAACTCTCTTTACTGACCCTTTTTGTTTCAGAACTAGAAAATAAAAAGAAAAAATTGAGTGCTATTTGGATATTGCTTCTGCTTCTCTCCACAAATAGAAGGTATAAAAGGTGAAGCAAAGTAAATGAATAATCCACAAACTGAAAAGTGCAGAACTGACTATATGCCTGCTTCCCAGTGTATCTGGACAAACAAATGTATCACCACACTCATATTCCAATAACTCTAGACTCATGGAAAATTTGTATTTTCCTTCTTCTTGTACCATCAACTAATGTAGAGCTCAGTCCAGAGCAAAGAAATTCTGACAGTAAGAGTTTCTGGGAATCCCTATGGGTTGACAAACATATGTTTGTAAAAATATTCCCGTAAATCCTCATATGTTGTCCATTTTTTCTCTTCTTTTCTGTTTCCTTTGTTGAGTCCTTGCTTAAAATCACATAGTAGTAGAGACAGGTCAAGACTCAAGACTCTGAATCTAATGCTCTTAACTAGATTAGATTATCATTATGTACTCCAAAGAAAGAATGGGTCTTGGTCAAATTAGTATGTATCTAGCAATAATAATCCAGAAGGAATTGATCATGCCCTTATAAGTTTTTAGACCTTAACTTGAGTATTCTACTATTCAAGTAGGAAAAGTAATTGAAAGACCAGTATGCCACCAAACTCCCCTTTCATTCACGCATTCATTTTATTCTTTTATTTATTTCATTTACTAAATTAATTCTGTCCAATTAATCATTCATTCAATATATATTTATTGTACATACGTGAACCAGACACTGCTTGAAACTGGGTGAACAGGCCCCCTCTATTACTGGAGCCTACAATGGAACAAAAATCAATGTCTTCTAGAAAGCTTCCTTTCCCTGATCCATCCTATGTATCAAGAGTCGATGTTACCAGATCATCTGTGATTGGACAAAGATAACATAGTCCTTCTCCTTATCTTTCAAGGGCCCAGATGTGATCCGAATCTAACTAGCTATCTGTTAGGCTATTACTGAAATAATCATGCCACTTTTAATACAATGTAGTAGAAATCCCACTGGATAGGGAGAAAAGAGAAAACTAGATTTGAATCCCATCTCTGCCACTACACTATTAACTCCAGAGACTTAAACAAATAAGTGAACTTATTTAAACCCCAGTTATCTCATGTACAAAATTGGGAAAAGGTATAGATTTAAACTCAATATTTTAATAATTATTTTTTGAAGATCTAATATGTATTTGAATTCCACTAGGCATTTTCACATATTGCAATATATATTTTACTTAAACTTCATTCTTATAATGATCAAATTGATGGCACATGATGTTAACTTGAGTAAAGTTACATAGCTACTAATTGGTGTAGATTCGACTTGAACACAGGTGTTCTGATTCTGCATCAAGACCTGACCAGATGACCAGAGAAGACTCTTCCAGATTGAAAATTCTATTCCTGTGCCTTTAAATTTTTATCTCTAGTTTTCACCTCTCAAAGCCAACTCTTGAACCAAAGTTGGCTTCTCACTATTTCCCAATATTCCTTTGCTTGTATAACTCCTTTTCACTCTCCTTTTTAGATCTTATGTCATAAGCTAATTAACCTTGTCTTTTATCCTTTACTGCTGGTAGGTATCTACCTGTATATTTTTATTCATGTTACCTAGGACAGTTCATATTTAAGCACAACCTAGTTTGCATGTGTGAAAAGTTAACCATTATGCTAGACACAGGGGTGCATACAAGTAATCTCAGTACTTGAGAAGCTGAGACAGGAGAATCACAAGTTCAAGGTCAGCCTGGGCAACTTAGGGAGACCCTGTTTCAAATAGAAAAAATAGAAATAAAAAGGACTGGAGTATAGCTCAGTGGTAGAGCACCCCTTGGTTCAATCCCAAGTACTGCAAAAAAAAGTTAACCATTACATACCAAAATACCCTAAGTGTTTTAAATAAAGCAATTATGCTCAAAGTCTCATTAAAGGCAAACATAGAAAAGTCCAAAGGGCTATATTAGGGATGGTTAGTAACAGGGGAATTTTTCAGATAAAACTAACAAGGACAAAATCATTTCAGGGATAAAAACATTGGAAGATTCACACCTGTCCCCATCTCTTGCATCAAGAAATCACAGCATTGAAGATATATAAATGTCATGCCATGCCAAGCCATTGTGACATTGAAAGGAGGCTTCCCTGTTGGCTTCAGATATATGCTGAGACATGACTATGCTTTTAACAAATAATGATGTGGAATAAGCCAATAATCACAAATTGGCCAAGAATAGCTCAATTCCATTAAGTTCAATCTCTGTTTTAGTGGAACTAATGTCTGGAAGATTACAAATGTTTAAGGCTCACAGGTATAAAGGGAAGGTAGGGGAAGAAGCAGAAGGGAAGAGTTCTACCATGTTAGTTTTGATAGCTGCTGCTTACCCTTAGTGGGATTGATTTCAAAGCCCTCCTATTGCAAAAACATTATTTAGTTGGATCCATAAAAGTTGACGAGGAACCAGAAACAATGCTAAGAGTTCAATGTCTCCTCCCTGTACACTAGACACAGCCAAGAGTCTTCTGGAATAGGAATCCCAAAAATCTTTTATTTTGTCACCTCTGTCTCAAAAACCAATTGCTCCATGAAGTACACCTTGATTAATCAACCTAAAACAGCTCAGTTTATACTTATTCTTTTCTTTAACCACAGCCACCTTCCCTGACATATGGGTCTATGTTTAATTACAAAATATTAGTACACATAATTGTCCTTTGCTTATTGATCAGTACCTCATGCTTAATCCCTCCCACCCTGTAGAAAGACCCCACAATGTCTGAGGGCAAAAAGAATGTTGCTGGGCTTTCCAAAGATGTCCTTCCAAATAGTTCCCTTTTATTCCATCTGGGTTGTAGACTAAGTTGGTAAATATGAATCAAAGAATGACATATAAGGAGACCATATTACCATGAGCATTTCCAATAATGGTTAAATTGTAAGCTGAAACTAAGTGCTAGAGCCATAAGAGTCTTTAAGTGACCCACTCAGTCACCACCAAGTTGGAACAGAGTAGGCTATCTGGTCACCAGAGAGTTAGAGCAGAGTAGCCACTACCAAGGCTGACCACCTCTGAGAAAGTAGAGCAAGATGCTTGCTCCCTACAGGTAATTCATTTCCCAAGAGAAACAGAGAGAATAGAGCTGTGTGACAAATTATCAGTCATATCATTCCTTCTAACTCCCTGGAAACACTGAGAAAAAGCCCAAAGTTATACCAGTAAATTTCCCTCTACTTGAAAGGAAGCATCAAGTGTGTGTGTGTGTGTGTGTGTGTGTGTGTGTGTGTGTGTGTGTGTGTAGTGGGGGTATTCTCCATTTATACTCCTATTTTGTTCTCTTAAATCAATGGAATTAAACATAAATCTAATGGTCAATAGGAGTGTGCATATCCCCCTTAGAGAGGGACGTCAGTGGTCTACAAAAACTGTCCCACCTCTGCCTTCATGAGGCTGTCCATCCCATATGGACCATTGCTCCTTGATCCATCTTCCTGGGACTGCTGATTTTCCTCCCAGATGGACTGAGACTGTAACAGAAGAATATACTAAATCAATGCCAAGGCTACACTCACCTCAACATGAAAAATTCATTCTCTATTCTATTTTCCACCCAAGTTACATATTGCCACAACACTCAACATAGTTTTCAGTGTCCCCGAAAAGAGATTAAATGACCACATTAGGATATAACAAGAATTAAACGTATGGATGCATTTCAGACCTAACATTCCAACTTCATTGATTATCATTAATACCATTATTGATATGCCCAAATTTTTCATAAAAATGTATGTCTACCTTGAAATTTCCAGGGAGACATTAACATTTAAAAATTAAATCTCCAAGTAACTTAAAAGTCCAAAGGCATTGAAATTCAAAGGAATTTGTATCCAAATTTAATTCTTTTACCTAGTTGAGTTCAAATCCAATCAAAATAAATCCTGACTCCATCCCTCAGCACTTATTCTTCTCTATTTTCACCAGCAGAGTCTCACTAGTTCCTTTTAACAACTACAGCCCAGACTGTCTCCTTCAGTACTGAGTGTGGTTTATTCAAAGCCTTTGAAGTTAATCAATTCCAAGCTCTAATGAGCTTCATGTTTTAAAGCATCCAAGGAGTTAAAAGGACTTGCAAGAAAAATGTATCCACCCAACTTGGAGAAAGAAAATCTCTTAACGTCTAAAGGAGCTTCCTGAGACCTGGGCATTGACAACAGGATAGCAGTACTCAGTGGTATCTGAATGAGGAAGAAAAGCAAGGTATAAGAATCTTGGTTTTACACATTGCTTGGCTATTTCAAATGCTAAAAATCCAGGACCTATGAAGCTAAATCAGTTCACAGATGCCTGCTAGAGGCTAATATTTTGCATTGTGTTCTCTGTGTCCCATATTTCTTATTTTCCCCCTTGTACTCTAGTATCCTGGTGTCACCCTAAGCCTGGCTCTGTCTTATCAGAGCATCCATCCTCCAGGGAACAGGGATGTTCATTCTATCCATAGGGGCCCCTTCCATACCTCTTCCATGGATGGCTTAGTCACTGGAAACCAACCTGCCAGACAAAATGTTGACCTCAAATCCAGTTTTGTTTCAGCTGAAAAATCCCAAGTAGATTCCTGAACTGAAGATTTCTTATTGCTACTTGCATGCCTAAGATCTCAGGGGGTCAGTAAAGGCCAAACCCTTTGCCCCATGTGCTCCTCAAGACACTGGCTTCCTGTGACTTGAATTGCATACTTTCTCTGGCATGATTTTTAGGATGCATGCCCACCTATAGAAACAATCTCTTTAGGACGCATGCAGTATTTTCCACTTTCAAATATGTGGGCTATTCACGTGAATTTGGTCATTGTCAGCCTCCCACAGCTTCCTATCTGCTCCTGGATGCAAACTGGGATTCAGAAGAGCCCACCTAGCATTGCCTGGGTTAATATTGAGGCCCAATATTAGCAATTTGAAGTAGAATCTTACTAGTGCTTTATAGAACTCAGTTGGTTCTTAACTACAGCTAGCAGTGTTCTATCTACCAGTGCTAAAAGGCCAGAGGAGAGGCTCTTTCCTCTATACGCAAATATTTGTCTCAGCTTTATGCCTACCAACTAGACCTCTACAGGGGCCCAAGATGTACACTCTATGGAACCCACATGGACCAGCTGAAGTTCCCTAAACATGTAATTCTCCCCATAAAAATAGCCTTTACCCTATGAGCAAAACCTCCATACACTTTTGTCCTTCGCCAAGGTCAAAGTATTGTGCGGCCATCTTAAGGACACTCGTAGAGGTCCAGTAATTAAGTGCCAGCTACATAACCACTAAAATTCACCTGATGCTTTGTTAAATTTCCACAAATCACCAAAATCAAAAGACCCTGTCTTCACACTAAGTCTGTGGACAAAAACCATATATCTTGTCCCTGAAAAGCCCTGCTGCAAGTATAATTTGCTCTCCTAAATCTCACTCTTATTTTCTTTTATCAGTGCCACCAACTCTGCAAAAAAAACAGAGGACTTTATAATTACTACTTGAAAACTACATCTCATTCTTCCAGCTGAAATTTGAGCAACAAAAGCCTCACACAGGCCAATACAACCAAAGCAAATGCTCTCTGCAGGGAGGTGGGTTTCTAGGAGGAAGGGTGGGATCAGGCCAGTTATTCTTCCCCAATTCCCTAATCAATAAGTCCCCCAAGTTCAGCAATTGAGGGGAGAGGATGAGTTACAAAGTCGAGAGAAGCCAGGAGATGTACTCAGGCAGGGAAGAAAACGTTAGCAGTCGGGCAAACAATTTCCCATCACAACGTCCTTTTCATCTCTAGAAGCACCTAGAAAAGAATTTCTCATTTAATGGATGTTAAACATGTACACAGTTTGGATGAAACTGAATTGGAAAGAAACCTGGAATTTTTTTTCCTGTTTTACTGTCGCTCTAATAGAAAATCTTTACAAATGTGCAAGAAAGCAAACCCACCTCAACTGTATATTAATTCCTTGATTCCCAGTACACCATGTTAGTCAAGGGATGAGGGTTTTTTATTATTTAATCTAAGAGATTTAATTAAAGAGTCCTTTAAAATTAAGTCCACAATCGTCATTTGTCACTCTGGCTCAGGACATGTTTCCAACCAGCTGTTTTAACCTGTTTTCCCCATGTGGGCTAGTAGGAAATACCAGAAGAGCCTTTTGCCCTGGAAACTTTGCTGTACTTACTGATGTTCCAGGTGGCTGTCCCAAGGCTTAGCCAAGGCCAGGCTTCCCCCATATCTGCATAATTGCAGAATGTTAAACTGAGCACGGCCAACACACGCCATCTAGGAGAGTGCTCGCATTACTCGGGCTAAAAAGCTGAGGTGGAGAGCAAGCAACATTCCCAGGCTTCCTCGGCGGCCACAATGGCAATGTCCCTGATGAAACCCAGGCTGCATGACCTTGGGAATGGAAGTCTCACCGCTCTCATGGCCTTTCCATCGTCGTTGCACCAAAGGCCACCATTTGAGTTGTTCCATTCTGGTGGCTGCAATGCCATACACTTAGGGAAGAATGGGAACATGAGTTAAAACAATTATGATTCCACCAAAGTCGCCTTGCGTGTTTCTCTTAGTGCTGGGGTTGGGGAGGTGCAAACATTCTTCGTCTAAACTGCTTGACCTCTATTTGATTGAAAGCAACATCTGGTCTCCAGGCTGCCAGTGGTGTTTCTCCTATTGAGAGGTAGCCAATTGCAGACAGATGTGACATTTCCTTAACACGTTGTGTTGACATCACTGACATAAACCTTATTTGAACAATGGGCAGCCAAGCTTCTCAACACCTTTAAACCCAAAGCAATCCCAGCCCCATATAGCCCCAAAGCTCTCTCTGCACAGACTTTTCCTCAGCGACGCAGAATGAGTCCAGACCCCATGTCAACCAACCCACATCTTTTATTCTTCTCCTCCATATCCTGTCACTTAAGCCCCAGCCATCCTCTTTCATACAATAAATGGGAATCACAGAACACAGAGTTAAAGTCATGAACAGGTATATGGCCTATGAAAGCAATGAATATACCTTAAATTTCAACCACCCCCAAAGCCCCCAGATGAAACACTTTCTTAAAGCTGTCATGTGGTGACTTAATTATTCCTGCAGGTTCCCAGCCTCGCCCTAATCCTTTTTCTCCTGCTTATCTTGCTGTGCCCTTACCACTCTATACCCCATGAGATAAAGAGGCATATATCGTTACATCCAACTGGCCAAAGCAGAACCTACGTTCCAAAAGGGGAATGTGGCTCACCAAAGGACACGTAAGTAGATTGTGGCAAAGGTAGAATTAGAACCACAGCCCTGATTTTAATTCCCATGTTTTTTTCAATGGATCAAAGAGAAAAAACATGCAATCACTCAAGAGTTATTAATGTGCCATGGAAATGCTGCTGATATTATTAATAATTACAACAGCTAGAATTACCCTTTCTCAGAAAAGTAGACTGAGTGGCTGCTCATTTGCAAATCATTGAACATCAAGGGCATTGTTTAGATTTCCTTCTAGATCAATTCTATGTCGATTCTCCTCATTCCCACTTTTACCTATGAATGGTTTTTATTGACTGCTTATTATTTGCCAGGTACTATTTAAAGTGCATTACATGAATCAACTCATTTGACCCCCATGTGGGATGGAAACTCACATTATCCTCATTTTGCAGATGAATAAAGTCAAGAATAGCTAGTTAGAAATGGAGACCGGAGTTGAACCCAGACAGCGACAGAGCTCATGCTCCGCATCACCGTGCTACACTCCTCATGGCATTGAAGGACCTCGGAGCCGCATCGTCAGGCTCAGTGGTTGTTTTCATTAACTGCAAAAGTTAGCTAAAGCAGGAAGTCACTAAAAAGACAAATACTTACCTAAATTTACTCTATACACTTATTGTAAGTTAAATCAGTAGTTTTTCAGCAACTTGTTATTTTCAAGTATTTCGAAATCATTCGACCTAGTTTTTTAAGTCATTTTTATAGAGCTCATATTACAGTGGTTCACATCATTATAATGGTAAGTTTTAATGGGCTTAAACAAGCTTGGGATGAAGCATAACTAGATCTTGGAAAATATACAAATCGACTAAGAACATTCAGCAAGTCACTGGTATCATTAAATATGTGTATAAGAAGGAAAGGTGAGTTGGGTAAACGAGAGTTAAGGTAGCTTCTGCTGTATCTAATGCTGATATGCTATTATACTATTAGATATGCTACTGCATGGCATACCTACGTGGCACATGACACTGAAATTCTGCTGGCTCTAAAAGGAAATTAATAAAATGGGAACTCCTATAAGCTATTATTTAGCTAGAAAATGTTCCATTAATTCAGCAAAGATGTATATCTGAGGAAGAACAAAAGAGGCTTAGAAATGAAGAGTTGTGGAAAAAAAGAGAAGAGAGGAGACAAAAGCAATCCTGAATTTTCATGTCTGGGTGTCCAGGAGAGAGAACTACAGAATGCAGTTGAGAACATTTGATGGAGGTAGAAGGGTATTGTCAGACTACATAATGACTGTTATTCATATAAAGTCAACAGAACATCTATGAGTAAATACTTATGAGGGCACTGGGATTGAGTACAAATTCCTGGAACCAAGGTCAAGCTTGAAGGAAAGATTTTAACATCTTCTGTCTACTGAGTCTATAAATTTGGATAACTTCTTCAAGGAAAAGAAAGGAGAAAATGAAGAATAGATTTCTTAAACAAGAGCCAAATCTTTCCAACATATCAACTGTAAAAATTAGGGGAAGAGGAGTGGTCCACAACTAGCCCATGATGGCAGCTGGTACTTATTCAAGACCTTAAAGTACAACATGAAGTCACTATCTTTTGACAATTCTGATGCCAAGTAACTCTAGAAATGCCTTTATTCCTTCCTCTCTAGGATCTTCCTTACTTGTTAACTCTAAGACTTTGAGGGATGCCTATTCAGTTCAAGGGATCAATGGGTGTTAATGCTTTGAGAAGAGAAAGTAAAACACACACACACAAAAAAACAGCCAAATGAAAACACTGCTCAGCCATCCAAAAAGTCCAATTATCTCTGAACATCAAAGGGACACAATTAAACAGTTTATGTGTAAAGATTAATCTGGTTTGCCTCATGGTGAGAAAAGAAGGCAAGACAAAGTGTGTAGACAGGATTAAAAAGAGACAATTACCAGACAGGGGAGACAGATGTCTTATAGTGCCACCAGTGAACATGACAGAAAGTCTCCCACAGGCAGATGAGTCATTGGTGGGTTTATACCTTGTCAGTGAACCCTGCTAACCCAGAAAACTGGTTCAATTCCTCACCAGAAAAGAGATGTGCTCATTGTTCAAGGATCATCGACACAGTTCTGTGGTCACTTTCTCTTCACCAGGGGCAGAAAAGGAATCCACACCCCCGCAGGGTTACATTCCACTGTCAAAGCTCTGCTATTTCCCTTGTGGTCCAGGGCTTCTGGATTTACCATCAGCCATTCATATCCATGGGTTCCACAGCCACAGATTTAGCCAAGCTCAGGTCAAAAATACGTTAAAAAAAAGCATATGTAAGTCTAAACATGTACAGACTTATTTTCTTATCATTATTCCCTAAGTGCTATAGTATAACAACTATTTATATAGCATTTAAATTGTATTAGGCATTATAGGTAATCTAAAGATTTAAAGTATACAGAAGGATTGTGTAGGTAGTATGCAAATGCTGTGCCATTTTGTATAATGGACTTGAGTATCCTTGGATTTTGGTATCTGTGGGAGAAGGAGGGGCTCCTGGGATCAATTCACTGAGGGACAGTTGTACTGTGTTTTATCACATGCTCACACATACACACCTGCAGTCTTGGCTGAGTCTTTTAGCTATATCATGTGCCTCAAATACCTCTCTCAACCTCCTCATCCCAGCAAATTAGAGAGCAGAGCAAGTTCCCTGCATCTCAGTCCCCACGTCAGTTCCCATTCCCCTCTCAGAATGAGTAATTTTCTTTCAGTCAAGAAACCCACTCTTAGTACTGCTATTTCCAGCTGTCTGTGCTTTTGGCCAGGGAAAAGTAGATCTAATACCTTACCGGGAATATGTCAAATGTGTTAGCCTTCACATTCTTGTGGTTTAGTTGCATGAGTTACAGTTTTGGATAGGTAAGGAAAAAAAAGCAACAAAGCAAATTAATATTTAATAGTAGAAGCATACACTCCATTTCTTCATTTCTTCATAGAGATTTCCCCAGAAAACCCTAACGCCTTCTACATAGTCATTGACTGTGTACTCCAGTCTTTTTTTTTAATTTATTGCACATTTGCTTTGCGCTTCTCAGTTCTTTGCACTTTTACAAAGTGAGAAGTCTAACAAACTTTTAGTACTAGAAGAAAGAAATGACCCATATTCCCTAGAGTTTGGAGTTTGGCCAGGATTTGTTGGGCATCTATAAATTCATGGACAATCAGTATCCCTACGATATCTGCTCAAAGTAACATGTAGGGGTACTAAGGTTGAATCAAACATCATGCTTCCAAGCTGGGTGTGGTGATGCACATCTGTAATCCCCAGTACTTGGGAGGCTGAAACAGGAGGGTTGCAGTTTTGAGGTCAGCCTCAATAACTTAGTGAGACCCTGTTTCATAATAAAAAATAAAATAGGGCTGGAGAGTCACTTAACTCAGAAGTATAACCCCCCTAGATTCAATCTCCAGTACTCCCACACACACACACACACACAAATCATGCTTCCAGATTTAAAATTGTAGTGTCATTTCTCCTGAAATGTGTTACTTTTCTTACTTGGTAATAACGGGGAAAATTTTTCAGTTCTTATTTGAAAGCAATATAAGTAATATTGTTCATTCTACTCATTTTGGAAAATCAGAAAGTGTCTAAAATAAATTTAAATCATCCACAATCTAATTCCTCTTCAAAGCAGTTGCCATTAACATTGATTATGTTTATTCACTGGCCTTTTTTCTATTTTATTTACTTAGCAATTTTTGCACAAGATTATGATATTAGTTATACACCTCCACACTTCACCCCCCCAAGCTCTTTTTATTTTATTTTGCTTTGCTTTGTTCTGTTTTAAAACAGAGTCTCATTAAGTTGCTGATAGTCTCACTAAATTGCTCATGTTGTCATCGAACCTGTGATCCTCCTATCTCAGCTTCCCAAGCATTGGGATTACAGGTGTGTGCCACCACACCCGGCTATAGCTAGCTTCTTTGACATACATTTTATTGGACATATTTTCCCACACCATTTGAACTTTATTATAAGCATGTTGATGGCTGCAATGATAGAAGACTTGTCACCATTTGTTTAATCCTCCCTATTGTAGGCATCCAGGATACTGTCTTATCCTCATCTACATCACTATAATTATCAACTTTAAGGACATCTGTTCACTCACATTTGTTGGCTGCTTGAGCTCAGGCAAGTTACTTGACCTATCTGTAAGGCATCCATTCTTTCACCTGTAAAATGGGGATAATAATCCTTCACTCCCAGGGAAGCTTAAAGAATTGAGGAGTTCAGCCAGGCATAGGCGTGGTGGTACATCCCTGTAATCTCAGTACTTGAGAGGCTCAGACAGTAGGATCGCAGGTTTGAGACCAGCCTCAGCAACATAGTGAGACTCTCAGAAACCTAGGGAGACCCTGTTTCAAAAAAAAATTTAAAAGGGCTAGGGGTGTAGTTCAGAGGTAGAATGCTTCTAGGTTCAATCCCCTGTACCACCAAAAAAAAAAAGGAGTTTATTTGCAAAGTTCTTAGAATAGTGCCTGTAACTTAATAAGTACCATAAAAGTTTTAATGAATAAATTAGTAAATCCTTAGTCCTTGTTATTCACACAGGCTAAACATTAAAAGTGAAAACTTTGTTCTCAGTCCTGTGCTGGGGGTTAAGAGGATGAACTATAATAATCTTACGTCATCTTTCTCACCTTTAGTAAAGCATTTGGCACTCCTATACAGACCACACAACAAGTGATATTTCTATACTGCATACATAAAATGTAAGCACCAATTGATCTCTTCAGAAAGAAGTGGTCTTCTTTCTTCAAATCAGTAGCTAAATAGATGGATGGTTACTGTCTATAATGAGAACATGAAATTCTTACCCATTAGGTCATTGTAGAAAATTCTCATCTGTTCTCAAAGCATCGCTTTTTTATGAGGATTTTATATACTTTTATCAGTTTATTAAATTTATGCTGATAATTTATGTCATATATCTTTGTTGACAAAATACATATTTTTAAATTAGAAAAAAAGAAAAACTACCTAAACCCTGTAATTATTTAAGTATAAACATAAATATCGTTTTGATCACTGTCATTTCAGTATATATCCTTCTAGGCTGCTTTCCCATTCATGCCTAAAAATATAGTTTCTATTCAATACTACAACATTATTTTGTAGTCAGCATTATTACTTAATATAATATCAGTATCTTTCAGTAATGATAAATTACAACTATATTATTTTGCATAAATCCATTTTATGAGTGCATGGTAACTGACTTAAGTGAATCCCTGTTATTGAACCGTTATAAGCTCCTTGCTATTATGAACGAGACTGCAGCAAATATCTTGAGATAAATCTATTTATATATTTGTCCAATTCTTCTCCTTAGGATAGTTTCCTCAGAACAGAATTGCTGATCCAGTCATATGCATATTTCAAGACTTTTGCCAAATTGCTCTCCTCAGTATCAAATCCCACCAGCAAAATACAAGAATGTCTATTTTCATACATCTTTGTCAACACTGAGAAGTTTTATTCTTGAAATTTCCAACAAGGTGATCACTAAAATGTAATATCTCATAAACACTTTTCCATTTCTTCAATTCCTAATAAAGTTTAAACTTTTAAGAGATAATTTACTTTATAATGACATACCAAATAGAGAGTCTAGGAATGAAGATTTTAGGAATGTTTCTATTATATTGTTTCTTAAACTTATTTTGGCTGTGGGACGCTGAGGATCTGAAGGAAACTATTGGCACACAGACAAAATTTCTCATGCAACTTTATAAGTCTTCTGTAGACTATCCATAGGCTTAATGATGCACAGAGGTATCTGCCTTAAATGAGGGTTAATTGGAAAATATCCAATTGCTTCATTGGAATATATCCAGTCAATCTCTGTTTCCCAGTAGCAGTACACAGAATTAGAATTAATCTCACCAGCAGCTTCCCAAGCCATGCTATATTTAAACAAAGTCTCAACATGAGAAAGGTAAGCAAACTGGAAAGCCCGGGCTTTGGTAATGGATGATTCGGGTAGATGAGCCATTTTTCTTCAAGGCATTTGAGGCTGTGAGGTCTAAGAGGGGAGCCCAGGACGCCAGCAAAGAAGCACTGGGGTTGAGTCATTAATCCTCAGATAAGTCACATACAGCTCCATGAGCTATTAGCCCTTACAGATTTTATAAAGCTTCTGTGGGGAAAATAAGTGCAGGTGAACTCCTTTGAGAAAATCTGCTGTAAAAGAGCCAATCTCAAAGAAATACATTAGGGGATAGTTATTAACTTTTCTTACAGATTTTTCATTTGACAATAGGTTTCATTATAGGTCTCCTCTAAACAGTACCTAAGAGCAGTTTAAAAATAATTTGATTTTCAAAAAATGTGATTTACCACCCACTTGTTGTGTAAAATGTCTTGTTCTCCTGAGACTAAAGATGTTCTATGCCAATAAACTATTTTAATGCATCAGCTGTGGCTCTTTGGGAGACCACAGTGCTTGATAGATAGCAGGGGTAATCTACTGTGTTATCACACAGGCTGAACAAAGAAGGATAATCAATAGATTGGTGTAGACCTGAGGCACAGGGGGGGAATGTCACTAGTGGATTTCTTCTTGATTTAGACTTCAGACTATTGGTATTCTACGTCTCTGTCAGTGATCTGCATGATGAAATAGCACAATGTTAAGCTTCGCAGGTGACATAAATCTAAAGTGGCTGACATTTTGCACTGGAAGATTAAATGCCCTTGTGTATTTGAAGAGGGTCCAGAAAGAAGACAACAGGCCATGAAAAGGGTATGTGAAGGAGAATTCCCCTGGAGAGGAGCAACCTGAACAACCAGCCGAAGGTACACAAAGACCTACCTGCCTTGAAAGAGCACAGCAACCAAAATGTACAAAGAATCAGAATTGAAGATATGATATTGGACCAAATTGTCCAATATTATGTTATGATATTAAACCGAATTGTCCTTCGGTTTAAAAGAAACTGCTCATTTTATTTATTTATTTATTTATTTATTTATTTATTTATTTATTTACAGGGGATTGAACCCAGGGGCATTCTACGTTTTATTTTTTAGTTTGAAACAGGGTCTCACTAAGTTGCTGAGACTGGCCTCAAACCTGTCATTCTCCTGTCTCAGCCTTCCAAGTAACTGGGATTACAAGTGTCCGCCACCCTGGCTCATTTATTCATTTAATATTTTTCAAGCACCTACTCTGAGCCAGCCCAGGTTGATACTGAGATATGTAAATATGGGCACCATTATTCATCTTTCCAGTAGAGGCTAAAATCCAGGAAGTTCCTTCTGAGCTTTAGAAAAAGTGTTAAGACTTAGGGATACTATCAAGGGGGAGCCAGAGAACAAACAGTGTTAAAAAGTAGGCCTCAGCCGCCGGGCGTGGTGGCGCACGCTTGTAATCCCAGTACTTTGGGAGGTGGAGACCGAGACCGGAGGATCAGGGTTCGAAGCCAGCCTCAGCTCTCTCTCTCTCTCTCTCTCTCTCCCTCTCTCTCTCTCTCTCTACTTAGTGAGGCCCTCCGCAACTTCGTGAGACCCGGTTTCAAAATAAAGTATAAAAAATAGGGCCGGTGTAGCGCAGAGGTAGAACGCCCCTGGGTTCAATCCCCGGTACCGCAAAAAAAAAAAAAAAAAAAAAAAAGGAGGCCTCAATTGAAGAGATTAAGTAACTAGGATTTTCCAGTCTCCAAAGTGATCTGACAGTGTCTAATTGAGATAACCAGCTATTTTCCACTTACCTAGAGTGGAATTTCTTTTAAATGGGCCTAGATGACTGAACAAGGGGCTAGAGAGAGACAATTCTGGGGATAGCCAAAGTTAAAATTAGATTTAAGTAGATAATATGGGAATCTCCCTTGTAAAACTTTAAAAACACAGTAATCCCTTTGGCTGAGGGTTCAATGTCACCTTCATATGGAGGATAGATATCCTGGCCTCCCACATCCCTTTTAATTGAGTCTGTATATAAGAGGACTAATGCACGAATGTTTTTCAGATTCTCAAATTGGCAAATAGTCCATCATCTGGATAAGAATAAACATTTTCTAGAATTTTTTTTTTACTTTTAGGCATTTATATCCTTATTTCATAATAGTTTATCTCAGCCACTGTCTAAGTGGCCTCTTTATAGGAAGGGTGCTAAATTGAAATATAACTATTACATTTTAGGGTTCACCAAAAATTCTCATTATATAGGCAAACTCTACTCTATAGATCCTATTCTTAATCTTGACCATTTATTTATTTCTAGTAACTGCTTTTCTAATTTTAAAAAACTATATATGTTTACTAAGGATCCAGAAAATGGACTTAGAAAAGTAAAAAGAAAAACTCAGATAAACAAAAGAATAAAATAAAAATTATCCCGAGCTCCATGGCCTTAGAGAGAGCCTCTATTCACAGTTTTATTTCATCTAGCCTGAGATTTCAGCATCTATGCTTTCCTTCTGTGACACGCTTTTCCATGTGTAGGGCATTCCCAGGGGCTTATCCAGATTTGGACAATTGGGTTGCACCATTCAAAAAATAGCCTTGGGGCTAGTCCCAATTCCCACAATAACTGCATCCATTTGCCACACTTGAGGCAAGCTACAATATAAAACAGGGACTTGCTGAGTTTAAATCTACCCCTTCTTGTCAGTGTGCTCTTGAGCAAGACAGATAACCTCTGCTTGTTCATCGTTAGAATGGCTAAGTTTGCATATCTCATGAGTTTATTGTTTGAACTAACTAAATATTCATAGACCATGCCTAATGCAATGCCTGCCACATAGAAGGGAGATCAGTAAGAGTTGGCATTTTTTTATGTTATAATATTGCAAGTGAGAGCTACTGCTCTATGTGCATATGTATGTAATCTCCTAGTTTGGAAGTTAGATCATAATGATCATTTGTCCACATCAATAAGTATTCTAAAATATAAAACTTTTACATGTTTACATAATAGTCCATCATCTGCATGTATTACATGTTCTCTAACCAATTCCCTACATAGGTTATTTAGGTTGCTTACAACCTAAATTAAAAGTTGTACAACTTTTTAATTATTATTATAAGTAGTGATGTGGAATTAGTAGATCGTGGACTTTGCATAAAAATTCACAGAAGGACTGGACCATCTCACAATACTGCAGTCCCACCCGCAGTGTACACAAGCCATTCCTTGGTTTTAGGGCATGCCTTCCACTTCCAAAACCCTATCTTCCTCCATGTAATCCTCAGGGCAATAGTAAAAATGTAGTCAATCTTCTTCTTCTTTGGGTGCTCATGGCTGCTATTCCACATTCAAGCTTTAAAAAACTGAATCCTCCTGGATAATAATCCAGGATGATCTTATTTTCAGGTCAGGTATGTGGATTAACAATTTTAATCTATTTGCAACCTTAATTCCCCCATGTGCTATGCCATAACATAATATATTCACAAGTTCTGGGAATCAAACTACTGACATCATTGTGTGCTTACACTATTCTGCCTACCACATCTCTTTAAACAAATGAGGCCTTATGAGACACTCAATAAGTCTTTAGTGACTAGTACCTCTATTCCTCCACAATGGCTTTTATTTTCATTTTCTTTTGCTTAGTGATAACTTGGTTTGTCTTTGCCAGTAGGAGAGTTGTTTGTGGGTATTTTTATTGGGGGGGTGTTTTGATTTCTTTAATTTTTACTTTTTTATACCAGGTTATTTCCATACAGTAAGTCAGAAGAAAAGACAGAGGAAAGAAGAAGGAAAAGAAGGAAGGAAGGAAATTTCAATAAATTTATTAATTTGGGGTAGTACTTTCTGTTATATCATTTTAAAAGATTCTGTCAATCTGGATATAAAAGGGGGAATTTTTTTTCATAAGACTTCCCAGAACAGAAATAAAAGTAAATATATTTTGTCATGTTGTATAATTAAATTTTAGCTTTTAATGAATGTTCTCCAGCAATCAATGACACAATTTCAAATTTTAAATAGCTTATGATGATCAAAACAAACAGCAAAAATAGGCCACAAATTGATACAAATAATTTTCTCTCTAAGGTGTTGATTGAACAAAATGGAACCTCATTGAGATCCAATTAAGAAGAACTCACCAGGAAACTATAAATGACCCAATGCATCTTGCAGGCTTACAAAAATAGCTCATAAAGAGGAAGATGCTATCTGCTGCTGTTTCTGGTTCTTGTGTTTGCTCAAAGCATTGTTTTAAAAAATCATCTTAGAAATCAGTTGTATATTGATATAAAGGTTCTACACTGTAATTAGAGCCAAAAAAGAAAGGAAGGAAATAGGGAGACTCCATTTACTCTGCTCTATACCAGGACTAAGTGCTTTCCCATGCATCTCATTTAATTAAGAAAATTGGAAGTCTCAAGGTATAGACTCCAAAGAAATCCACCAAGTTTTGAGTAAAGGGTCAGGAAAGCATGCTGACAAAAAGTTGGTCTCAAACTGCTGGAATAGAGTCTCAACTCAGGCCCACAGTTAAGGGAATTCAGTTCTGGCGGAATCAATGGAATATTGTTAGTCCAGCAGGATTTTTAACAAATTCTTTTTCTGGAATGAATAGAACCTAATTTCCTGAGGTGTAATGTTCCAGTGTAATTCTCAATGAAATAAGTTAAAAAACAGTAGCTCCCTCTTAGGCAAAGTAAGCAGAACAGGCCTGATCAACAATGACACACAAGGGACTTTGAAAGTGACAGGTGGGACTCCTCTCCTACCACTTGATTTCTCACATGCCAAGAGACAACTTGTACGACATCACCGAGCATCCATTAGGCATCTAGTGGAATGGAGAGCTATGCAAAGAGAACCCCACAGTCACATCCCCTGTCCTCCTCATCTTAAATCATGCAAAATTAGTTCCCTTTGACTAAGGGTTTTCAGAGGCAACCTCTGGTGACTAGTACAGTTTGTTACTCTATGAAAAAAATGTATCCAATCACAAATCATAAGAACAGACTGTCAGGCTACCAAAACTTGTAATTTTGGGCCTTACTATTGTCATTACTAATATTGTCATTGCTATCATTATTACTAAGCATTGTACCCAGCCAAGAACTATTTTATGCAGTGTGAGTTGAATAAAACTACCAAGACCACCTTCTACCTCTTATTTCATCTCATCTATTTCTCAATACAAAATAAGCCAATTTAGTGCAATGACTAGAAATGGCCTCTTAAGAGGAAAATTTCCAATTTTATCTCCAAAACTTATAAAGGGCTAAAGTACACAATACAATAGTATTTAGCTCAGTGCTAACCATTGTGCAATATGGCGTCTCATGTAGTATTCACAATAATCTTATTGTATAATTACTATAATTGCTTTTATAAATGAAGACATTAGGTTTGGGGAGCTGAGACACGTGACCACCTGGTGAGCTGTGAAGTCATATCTGGAAACCAATGCTTCTGATTTAAGCTCTTTGCTAGGCATTTCCTTGAGCCCCCACACACTCTTGGAATATATTCAAAGCCACAATGACTCTCCTTGCCCCATGCCAACTGTTCTCCTTTATGCTTTCAATATTCAGTTTTATCTACAGATGTGCTGATTTGATGATTGCAAGCCTACTTAGAGCTAATTTCAATAGAGTGAGACCAAGCTGATCTCCAAAACATTCATTGGTCAGGTTGAAACAGTCAAGGCAGAGAGACCCACTAATATAACAGTTATTAGTTTGCTGTGACCCCTATATGGATACATGTACTAATGATTCCTTTTTCTTGTCCAAGTAATTCAAAAAATAAAACAAATCAAGCCTCAAGTAAAACGAAGAAGGAAGTTAATAATATAAATACTCTATATGAGGCCGGGCGTGGTGGCGCATGCTTGTAATCCCAGAACTTTGGGAGGCAGAGACCAGAGGATCTGGGTTCGCGGCCAGCCTCAGTTCTCTCGCTGTCTCTTCCTGTCTCCCTCTCTCTCTTTTTCCTTAGTGAGGCCCTCCGCAACTTCGTGAGACCTGGTTTCAAAATAAAGTATAAAAAATAGGACCGGGGGTGTAGCACGGAGGTAGAACGCCCCTGCGTTCAATCCCCGGTACCGCAAAATAAATAAATAAATAAATAAATAAATAAATAAATAAATACTCTATATGTTCATTTCTTTCATGTTTTCCACTGGGTAGAGAAATTGCCAGTGGTTCGTGTTCTGTGAAATAGTGTGTCATGGTGGTTTAAGAACATATAGATTTGGGAAATTCTCACTCCAGTACTTACTATCTGAGATTTGAGCAAGTTATGTAATCTCACAAGATCACAGTGTTCTCCTCTCTAAAATGTTAAGAATAATACTAGCGAACACAAATCACTTTATATATGATTTTTATAGTATTTTGTCTCCAAAATGTGAATAGAAGATACCGAACTTGGGCTCATTTTAACTGAATTGCTTAATCAGTCACAGCACCATTTTCTGATTTTTCCAAGTTGTTTTTAGAACTACCAACAAGTTATTCACAGGCAAAGAGGTACTACCAATGAAAATTATGATTAAAATCAAACATTGCACTGGGTGTGGTGGTGCTTGCCTGTGATCCCAGTACTTAGGATCACAAGTTCCAGGTCAGGCTCAGCAATGTAGTAAGACTCTCCACAACCTAGTGAGACCCTTTTCCAAAAACAAAAAGGACTAGGGGTGTAGGTTAGAGATAGAACACCCCTGTGTTCAATCCCCTGTACCACAAACACACACACACACACACACATCAAACATTGCTATATCTCCAAAGGAATATTGGTGGAGGCAAGCAGGGAATGAACAGACCACAAAAGCTACATGTTTTCCTAGGGGTCAACTTCAATTATTCTTAGGGAAGGTGGGAAATGAAAAAGCTTTTTTTTTTCCTCATGAAAAAAGAAAAAGGAAGTTTCATAGAAAATGATTCCTCTGGCATTTCTACTATAATATGAGAAAATTACATCTGAGATTTTTTACATTCCCAAATAGAAAAGTTCTTGACAAATGGAAATTTTAAGAATGAGGATTTCTTGGTTCTCATTATTGAGTCCCAATTGCACACTACTAGCCACTGTGACATGTGGCATCTCATCTACTTTCTTTTGCATGTGTGTGTGTGTGGGGGGGTTACTGGGGTTTGAACTTGCTTGCTTCAAACCTGAGATCCTCCTGTCTCAGCCTCCCAAGCACTGGGATTACTGGGGATTGAACTTGCTTGCTTCAAGTTGAGCTTGCTTCAAACCTGTAATCCTCCTGTTTCAGTCTCCCAAGTACTGAGATTACAGTGTCCACCACCACTCCCAGCTTCTTATCTACTTTCTACATAGTGTCCCAAATGCTTCAGCACCATGAGAGAGAGAGAGAGAGAGAGAGAGAGAGAGAGATTCAAATAGAGCAGTGCCTGCTTTCACCATGTGCACTTTAACTTTAGTACCTGAGAACAGGCATTCAAGAATAATGAAAAATGCTGAAGCTAGATGCAAGGCTTAGGAGATCATGATTTCCAGGTTCTAACACAATACTTTCCCAGCCTAAAAATAACATTCTCTTACTATTATGGCACCAGAAAAGCCAGCTCGAAAAGCTTTTTCACATCAGCAGAGGGTGTGTAAACCATGTACCCTGGACTCAGAGCGCTTCCGCACAGCCCTAAAAACGCAACACACCTATAACCAAGAGGTCTCCGGCTAAGCATGCTTTTCCACATTTCCTAGGGGAATCCAAAGGAAGTTTCTTTACAACACATATATTATTCTAAGTCCAGGGAAATTTGGTGAGCCATATGATAGGGATTGAAGGCAAGCTACCCAGCACCACATATGTTAAATGTTTTAATTCCCTGCAAAATGAGTTTTGTATTAATGACTCTGGCAAAGCCACTTCATGGAGTTCCTTTGCCTCCTCCAAGGTAGACAGTCACTGAGCTGACAAAGAGGAAACACAGTAACTAACATGCTTTGGGGACCCTCTACTGGGAAGTGTGTTTTGGAGTAAGAACACTTACCAACAAACCAGGAATAGAAGACGGTGCACTTCCCTTCATTTATAACACATTACACCAGCAAGTAAGTTATTTCATTAACTGAAAATCCCTGTGCTATTCCTTTTAAGATTTAGGACAGTCTGCTTTTGTTGTATCAAAGAATTCATCTTCCTCTGACCAGTTTGGGAGGGAGTGAATAATATTATGTGAATCTTTTTTCTTTTACTTTTATTTTTTTTTTGTTTGTTTGTTTGGTGCTGGGGATTGAATCCAGGGGCATTCTACCTATGAGCTATACTCCTAGCCCTATTTTATTTTTTACTTTGAAACAGGATCTTGCTAAGTTGCTGAAAACCTCACTAAGGTGCTGAGGCTGGCTGAGAACCTGCGAGATCTTCCTGTCTCAGCCTCCCAAGTACTGGGATTACAGATATGTGCAACCAAACCTGGAAGCTAGCTGAGTTTTATTGATCCAGACTAGATTAAACCTTCTACTTGGACCAGAAAAAAAGTATACTTCTGAAAAATTAATAAAAAACAAAATTTAATCATAAAATTCCCACAATATTTTTATATAGTGATTGCCAAAACTATACCATTTCTACATCATAATCCCAATGGGAAGAAAGAGAGCAACAGAAAGAGATAGGAAAAGATGAAGGGAAAGAAAGAGGGAGGGGAGAAAGGGAGTTTAAATGGTAGTAAAAAAAAAAAAAAGTGTATTTAAATTTTAGCTGAGGCTGGGCGTGGTGGTGCATGCTTGTAATCCCAGTACTTTGGGAGGCAGAGACCGGAGGATCCGGGTTCGTGGCCAGCCTCAGCTCTCTCGCTCTCTCTCTCTCCCTCTCTCTCTCTCTCTCTCTTTCCTTAGTGAGGCCCTCCGCAACTTTGTGAGACCCGGTTTCAAAATAAAGTATAAAAAATAGGGCTGGGGGTGTAGCGCGGAGGTAGAATGCCCCTGTGTTCAATCCCCGGTACCACAAAATAAATAAATAAATAAATAAATAAATAAATAAATAAATTTTAGCTCAATCAATCAACCATGTTACACTGTGGACACTTGGTGTATTTAGTAAATGGATGAAAAGCTTCAATTTATTATCACCAATATTATTAGTACTGCTACTACTAATAATAACCAAGACTTTTTAGTGCAATCGTTCAACAGAAACCATTGTAAGCATCTTACATTTGTTAACTCATTTAATCTCAGAATTACCCTAGGAGGTTAGGTACATTTTTATCTTTATTTTAAAAGTGAGAAAACTGAGGCACAGGTATTTAAGTAACTTGCCAAAGGCCACACATCCAGTAAACAGCAGAGCAGGTTTTGGACCAAGGCTGTCTGGATCCAGAGTCCCTGCTCTAACCACGCCATGTCCTCTGAGAACCTTCCTCCAGTCGGTAGAAACAATGATGCATTGAAAATCCAGAAGCAGAATAAGTCCCAAGGATCGTATAACCGTGATCAATATTTTTGCCTCAAAAGGATGTAAATCCCCCCGCTTTGTTTTTTCATCATCTATCTGTTCCACCATATGCATTGTTGGTTTCATCCTAGGGTACTTTCCCCTTGTGGACATAGGTCACCCTTGTTTGCATGTGGGAGAAGAGAAGAAAGGGAAAACTTGGCCCTCAACATTCATTGGAATGTAAGTCTCCATTCCAATCTAATTGGACCAATTTAGGGTACATACCCCACCCTGTCCACCCTAGCCAGGACAGTGACACAAACTGATTGAGTTAGATGATTCCTCTGGGATGTAATGACTTGGGAAGATTCAACCACATTGTCCACTAGTGCATTTTGTTTTAGAAATGGCTATAGGTAAAGTTTACAGAGAAGCCAATACATTCAGTCTTCAAAATCATCATGTCATAATAGTCTCATCGTAAATTTTTTTTTTAGTGCTGGGGATCAAACCCAGGGCCTTGTGCATGCTAGGCAAGTGCTCTACCACTGAGCTACACCCCCAGCTCATAAATTTTTTGAACATAGAATATCTCTAAGTTTGCCTCTAATTCTGGCATTCTATGATTTTATATATTTGTTCACATTTCATTAACATTTATCAGACAGGAGGTTTCCTAGAGAAACATTTTCATGTACCTGAATTTTTCTAATAAAGTACAATTTTGCTTGCATCATTCGCCATATTGGTGACGTAGAAGGGGAAATCTGATAAAATAAAGGAAAAAACATAAGCCACTGCCTTCTCTGTTTCACAATCTTAAGAGAAGATGTTTCCCGTTATAATCTATATCCTTCCCCTGTTTGTATACATGACAAGTGCAGGAGTGGCCCTTCAGCAGACCTGATGTGTGAACCTGCTCAAAGATGTGCTGCCAGGTTATTGATAGAGCTCATCTTACAGTGAACACTCAGAGATGCCAAGGTTGTTTTTGCACTGAGAGCAGGCCGACAGGCAGGCTGAGTTGCCATATTATTAGCTAGGGATATGAAAATCAGGCACCTCAATAAGGCAGAGACACTTCTTACCAAGGCAAGAAGTCTAACTCCTTGCAAGTGGCACCAACAGCTGCTGTGTGTTCCTGTAGAGACCTAGGGACCGGGAAGTCTTCATCTGGGACTATGCCTTATTTTCTCCTGCTGTCTGCAACAATCTTCAGTTTCTATATCCTCTGCCATTAAAGAAACATTGTGTAACTATAACTACATCTACTGGCCTCTTACCATCAGTCACATCACTGTCCCGTGGAGACACTCATGCAGTTACACAGGAAATTGAACAAGAGCAGTTTGGGAGTCAATCATTTCCTGTGAAGTCTCTATGTATTGAAGTCAGAGATGGCTGAAAGGCAATTTTTCTGAGGTGTTCTATAGGGGCCTCTAGGTATCTAAGAACACTCCAAAATGACGGAAGGGTTCCACCTAATTTAAGAGTTTAATGAGCTGATGGTAATACCTCTGTCTTGGCACTCAGAGTAATTCTCTACTGGGTCGAGTCCTTTGGAACTTAGCTACTCAAGAGATGAGTCCACAGAACAGCAACAGCTACTAAAGTTCAGCATCTGGGCATCTACCCCAGATCTCCTGATTAAGAATCTGCTTTTTAATAAGCTCCCCAAGTGTTTCTCATGCATATTAAAATTTAGGTAGTATTATGGTTAGCTATAGATTGTCCCCTGAAGAGCTCGTGTATTAATGTTCAGAGTTGGTGTAAGTGATGAGGGTGGTAATATGATCAGTGGATAACTCCATGGTAATGGATTTACTGGGGGATAACCCAGGCAGGTGGGGTGTGGCTGAGGAAGGTGCATCTCTAGGGGTGTGGCCTTAGGGATTATGCTTTTGTCTTTGAATCCTCCTGCTTGCTTTCTCTCTCTTGCTTCTGGCCTCCATGATGTGAGAGCAGAGCCTCGCTCTCTCCCTCTCTCTGCCTCCTGCCACCAGGCCCTGAGCTCCACAGACCTCAGCCTCACATAGACTGAACCCAAAATCTCCAAGAAACTGTGAGAAAGTAAATATTCCTCACTCTAAATTGTGTGGTCAGTTGTTTTGTATTGTATCAGTGAGAATGTTGACCCAGACAGATAGTTTTCACTTCCTTAAAGGACTGCCTTCTTGACTTACAGCAACTTACTCCCTCCCATCCCTTCATTAAATAGGAAAATCATGTTGGGTCACTCATATATCCATTGGCAAATACCCATCCCTGGAGCTCCATTGTGAGGTGTTAAGAGAGTAGAAAGAGCCGGGCATGGTGGTGCATGCTTATCCCAGTACTTTGGGAGGCAGAGACCAGAGGATCTAGGTTCGCGGCCAGCCTCAGCTCTCTCGCTCTCTCTCTCTCCCTGTCTCTCTCTCTCCTTAGTGAGGCCCTCCGCAACTTCATGAGACCCGGTTTCAAAATAAAGTATAAAAAAATAGGGCTGGGGGCATAGCGCGGAGGTAGAATGCCCCTGCGTTCAATCCCCGGCACCGCAAAAAAAAAAGAGTAGAAAATTAATCCAACTCTAGTGTTTACAGGTGGGGCCTTTGGGAGGTGATTAGGATTAGATAAGAACATTAGGATGGAGCCCCATTATTGCAGACCAGTGGTTTATTAAGAAGAGGAAAAAAGACAAGTACATACACATGGTCTCCCTCCTTCTTGCCACAGGATTCCCTGTGCCTCCATGGGACTATGTCAGCAATAAATCCATTGCCAGATGTGGCCCCAAGACCTTGGATTACAACTGCGAGGCAAAACAAACTTCCTTCCTTTATAACTTACTAAGTCCGCGGTATCGTGTTGTTAAAAAACAGAAAAGAGACTAATACACAACTTAACTGAGACCATGTAGCCTAAAGTAAAGAGACTTGAGAAGACATCTCTGCTATCCTCAAAGGTGTGAAGGCTGGTCACATGAAAAGGGGCTAATTCTCTGTAGGAGACAAAGGATAGATATAGAGCAAAAAAGGAGATGTGATGGGGAGGCATATTTTAACCTCATTTAAGGAAGAAGTCCTTGATAGTAGAACTCTCCATGGTATTGAATGTGCTGCTCTGAAAATTATCCAATCTGCATTGAGAATAAAATCCTTTCTTTTGTCTGTGGTCTACATGATGTCAGGCCTCTGCCTCTCTGGCCATCCTCCCTCTTGCCCACTGCATTCCCCTTTCATCACATTAGCTACCCAATCTTTCTCTGACATGTGCACCAAGCTCAGTCTGCACCTGCTGCCATATCAGTCTGAAAGATTCTCTCCAGACAGGTCCCTGCCCAAATGTCCCATCATCCAGTTCATAAGGCTATTGCTGACTCCTCTATCTAGAACAGTTCCCTTCCCTCATCTCTTACTGTATTCATCAGTTATGCTAAAGTAATACAGGACCTTAAATTCTCAGTTCCTACAACAGCTATGAATTGCTTCTTGCTAGAATAATAAGTAGGCTCTTGGTTACTTGCAGATTGGCTAGAGCTCCAGTTCATAGCTTTGTTCACTTGACAGAGGGGAAAAGCAAGAGTCCAAGGTAAGCCATATGATCCTTCTAAATGTTTCTGCCCAAAACTAGGGAAATCCAATAAGAGTGTTGGATGATATCAACGTCAGCGTGCTAGTTGTGAGATACCATCATAGTCTTGCAAGATGTTACCACTGGGGATAACTGGAGAAAAGGCCCATGGAATCTCTCCATAATTTTTCTTAGAGTTACATATGAATGTATACTGTAATGGTTTGGATTTAGAACATCCCCCTAGCCCTCATGGACAAAGGTAGCAATGTTGGAAGCAGGGCTTGGTTGCTAAGGAGGGGTCCCTGGGAGTGTGGTCTTGGGGACTATATGTGGTTCTCTCCTCCCCCTGCCCCTGCTCTCTCTGTCTCTGCTTCTGGCCTCAGTGATGTGATAGTGGAGCCTAGTACACTCTCACTCTCTCTTTTCTTCCCACCACCATTCCCTAAGCTTCAGACTTTGGTTTCACATGGACTGAACCCAGAATCCCCAAAATCCTGTGAGCAAATAAATCTTCCTTCCTCTAAGTTGTATGGTCAGTTGTTTTTGATTATAGCAGTTCAGAATGTTGACCGAGACATATACCTATCTCACAATAAAAAGGTTAGTCTTTTAAAAATTATCTGCCTTACACAAATATGGAATGCAGCACATCTACTTAAATGTTATTGGTAAACACAAGACATGTGGGCAGACAGGAAAATATACCTGTTACAAAGCAGCGCAGCAAACCACATAGCTGTGAAAGAGGCCATGCAGCTCTTATAACAGGATGCTATCTGGAAAGAAAAACCACATTAGGTTTTTCCACAGAGATAATTTAATATAAGGAACTGTTCTATTAAAATCATTCTTGCAAACTAAAATGACAGAAAGAGAACACTGGGGCAACAACAACAACAACAAAATTAGTAGTTGTAAATAAGAAGTTATGTTCCCTAGGGTAAAACAAAAGGAAGAGGTTGGCTTTATCAGAAATTAGAAGGTTGGAGAAGGAGAAGCCCCAGTGAGAGAAGACTCAGTTAAGATGAGGGGCTGCCCAGCTGGTATATTGGTCAGGGTTCGCTAGATTAACAGAATTCACAGAATAAGTATATGAAAAAGGGATTTATTAGATCAGCTCACAATGTAGTCCTGAGTTTCGACTGCACGTGAAGCATCAGAGGAATCAGTAGCTGGTCGGGCGGTCTAAGAGCTGGAGCCTTAGGATTGAAGCAACCACCAATTCAGTCCAGTCCAAGATGTGAAGATAAGGAAGCTCTTTGGAGAAACAATGGTGAAGTTTCAGTTCGAAGGCTGGAGGCCGACGATCTCAGATGAGAGCAGAAGATCAAGAAGCTCTTCAAGGAAACAGCAGAGTTGGAGACCGACGATCTCTGACGAGAGCAGATGCATTTTCTTCAGGAAGAGTCGCGGCTCCCTCTAGGCGGCTTTCTTCTTCTTTTATCTAAGTCCTGCACCTATCAGAACCCTGCTGCCCACATTTAGGGCGGGACTTCTGGTTCAATCTGCTGTTACACAACCAAAGTCACATGATCTTAGGTGGATCAAACCAGACCAACTATCACAGCTGGTGATGGGCTACAGGAACTTGAAAGACTTGTTCCAGTTGTCATTTCTATAATTGCTCACAAGGCTATTGTTGGTCTTCATTACCATTACATCCACTACATTTCATGTCCCTTTGTCTTTAGCCAGCACTTCAGCTGGTTGGGTTTTTTAACTTGATGAGCTGACCCAAACCTTCATTGCTGAAAAGCCTGATTCTTGGTGGTTCCATCTTTTTATCGGTTGCTCTAGTTTTCCTTTAACTTTTACCAGAAGGGAAGAGATTCCTAAGAGGTGCCCCCAGAGAATCCCTTAAGTCCCAATCATGTTGCTCCTATATCAGTCATATAGCAGCAACCCAATCTCCCTTGGTAATCAGTATCAATTACCCTAGCCAGTATGGATTCCTTTCTTTGCCAAAACGGCCAGGAGATGGTCTCAACTTCCAAGTCAACGGAACCAATGCTATATCCACACAGGAAAGCATGTCTCACTTGGGAGCAAAGGCAAGCAAAAAAGCTGATCTCACTACTCTGGAGATAGGAGGTAAAAATTCTGGAAATGGGTTATCAAAAGTAATAGTGAGGGAGTAATTGGGAGGTTGAGGCAAGAGGATTGCAGGTTCGTGTCCAGAGCATGGTAATTTAGCAAGACCCTGTTTCAAAATAAAAAATAGATCTGGGAGTGTATCACAGAGGTAGAATGACCCTGAATTCAATCCTCAGTTCCACAAAAAAGAAAAAGTAATAGTGAGGAGAACTATTCTTGCTTCTATGCATGATTCTGGGACCCAGATATTGTGGCTGAGGGAGAAATAGTGTCATATACTGATCACTGATTCTGTTCTTTAAGATAGAACCCCAGCATGTTGTCTCCTCACTGGAAAATTAATTCAATCTTCAGTTGGTCATTCTTCTATTCTATCAGGCAGACTGCTTCTGTGTGGTGAGGTTTGTGAAAAATCCTTGGTGGTGGGGCTACTCCCCTTAACTTCCCTTCCTGCCATAATGAAGTTCTCTCCACAGGTGACTGTTTATATTCTGATTATATATTTGGCCATTGGGAGAATAACAATAATAATACAAAACTACCTCAGGAGGACCCACTGACCCACTTGGCAAATTGTGAGACAGATTTGGGCCAAAATTTCATGTATTGCTTGACCATCACAAGCCTCCAATTGACTAGTAGACCTTAGAATTGCTTTGAGTCTCCAGGAATCCGCATCACTTCAGAGTCAGTGTCTGTTAACCTATTGTCTGACCAACTTCGGAGGCAATACCTGTTAACCCAGTGTCTGTTAATCCACTCCCTTTCTCCTGTTTTTCCTTCTTCCCTTCCCCTTTCCCATAGTCACTCATAAATGGAAGAGTTAGCTGGGTGAGGTGGCACACGCCTGTAATGCCAGTACTTGGGAGGCTGAGGCAGGAGGAACACAGGTTTGTGGCCAGCCTCAGCAACATAGTGAGACTCTCAGCAACCTAGTGAGACCCTGTTTCAAAACAAAAAATAATATTAGACTGGATGTATATCTCAGAGGTAGAATGCCCCTGGGTTCAATCCCCAGTACCACAAATGATGATGATGATGATGATGATGATGATGATGATGATGATAAATGGAAGTTGAATATTTTAAAACAATAATACCAACATACCAAACTTTCTTATCGCCTTTATATTCTTTTGCAGTACTCACCACTGCTTAAATTACATTACTTTAAAATTTAGTTATCTTGGAAGATGGCAGAATAGCAAGAAGAGGTGTCTCGCCCGCGCTCCGAGTCGAAGCTTGGCAGGCAGGAAGACTGCTTTCTGACAAAAAAACAAGGGCAGCTAAGACTCAACAAAACAATAGGAGACAAAGTGCAGTGGAATGCGAGGCAGTGGAAAGAGGGGAGGGTGATAGGAAGCTCAAAGCATTTCACCTGGTAAGCAGAGAGCGGAGACAAAGGCGCCATCTTGGCTGAGCCACACCAGCACCGCAGCTCCTGGAATCCTCCATCAAGGAAACAGCTGATTCTTGTGAAACCAGCGATTATAGTCCACCATCGAAAGCAGGTGATGAGTTCCATGTCGAACCAGATCCACAGAACACAGGTGAGTGAGATGAAGGGAGGAAGTGTGTTGCAAGCACTCTGAAACTCAGAACTCGGCTGGCGGGAAGACTGCCTCTCAACAAGAAAAGTAGGGTGGGGAGGAGGGCTGCGGGTCTGGGGTAGTAGCTGTGTCCCGGCTCAGAACCCCTGAAGAGGACGAGAAGGAAGGCGCCGCTGTAGTCGCAGCCGCAGAGCTCCGGGTACTGGCTACTGCTAAGCCCGGCATGGAGACAGCTCACCGCTCCCCAGCACCCTCTCCTGCCCGCACCCTGGTGCCCAGAGGTCTTTCAACCATTTTTAAAAATATATTTGGGTGGGGCCCACGTGACCACTGGGCCCGCAGCCTGAAAGCTGTGCACAGATGCAGTGGGGCCCAGCAATCGGCTCTGCGCGGGGGCACCCCCGGCTCCAGCAGATGGCAATTGCGGCCAGCCCGTGCTCCTGCAGGAAGAGGTGTCCTGGCTCCAGGAAGCAGATGGAGATGTTGGTCAAGGACATGGAGGAGTCTCAGGGCAGCAAGGCTGCCGAGGTCTTCTCGGCCATGTAGCTCAGGGTCCAGTTGGCACAGAAGGAGCAGAAGCTGGTCAGAGCCAAAGAGGCCTTACAGGGAAGAACCGAGATGTTGGGAAAGAGAGGGGCAGCGTGTCGCTGGTGCTCCAAGAGTCAGAGCCTGGATGGCAGGAAGACTGCTTCTTGACAAGAAAAGCAGGACAGCCAAACTCAACAAAATAATGAGAGCCAAAGTGCAGAGGACTGTGAGTCAGTGGGAGGGAGGTAGGGAGCTCAAAGCATCTCACCTGGTAAGCAGAGAGCCGAGATAAAGGTGCCATCTCGGCTGAGCCACCCCAGCACCACGGCCCCTGGAATCCTCCAGCAAAGAAACAGCTGATTCTTGTAAAACCAGCGATTATAGCCCACCATCGAAAGCACTTGACATTGGACCATGATGAAGCCAAAGTTGAACAAAATCCACACCTACAACAGCGGTGACTGCAAATGGTGGGACGAGAACCTCAGCCCCCACAAAGAAAGTGACGTGGAGAGACATGGATGAGGCGGCCAGGCACAGGAGCACCCCAACACCAAGAAAAAAGAGCAGGTGAAACATGTCCCTCGTGGAGTAGCTTAGCACTGGCACAGAATACCACAGCACTGAAGACCTGGATGAACACAGCATGGCCGCCTGGAACAGCTCAGCAACAAAAATGCGGGCCACACCTACACCGCAACTCCCGGAGACCAACAGCAAAGAGACAGCAGATCCTTGTGAAACCAGCGACTATAGACAACCATTGAAACCAAGCAACTCTGGAACATGAACCCCAAATCAATCCAGACCTGCACCTACAACGATGATGGTTTCATGGGGTGGGCTGTGAACCTCTGCCCCTGCAACAAGTGAGATGAGGAGAGACAAAGAAGAGGTGGCCATACACAGGAGCAGTCCAACTCTGATAAGAGGAGTCAGTAAGCCACGTCCCCCATGAGCAGCCCAACACCATCCCGGAACACCCCAGAACTGAGGACATAGGTAGATGAGACATGGCCCCCTCCCCAGCGGCCCAGCACAGAGAACACAGGCTGGTCAGCCCCCAGCCCCATCCCCAAAGACCCCCTCCCGCACTGGGGATGTGGGGTGGGCAAACCTTCAGCCCCGCCCCTGGAGATTTCCAGTGCTGGGGATGCAGGGTGGGCGAGCCCTTGGCCCCACCCCCAGAACTCCCCCAGCACTGGGAAAAGGGGCAGGTGAGCCCTCAGCCCCACCCCTGGAGAACCCCAGCGCTGGGGACACAGGGTAGGCGGGCCCTCGGCCCTGCCCCCAGAGAACCCCTCCCCCTAGTGCAGGGAATGCGGGGTGGGTGAGCCCTTGGACCTGCCCCCGGAGAGCCCCTCTCCCCGGCGCTGGAGACCTGGGGTGGGTGAGCCCTCGGCCCCATCCCTGGAGAACCCCTCACCCTGGCACTGGGAATGCAGGGAGGTGGAGCCCCCGGCCCTGCCCCCAGAGACACCCCCCCCGGCACTGGGGATGTGGGGCGGGTGAGCCCTCGGCCCTGCCCCTGGAGAACCCCTCCCATTGGCACTGGGAACATGGGGTGGGTGAGCCCTTGGACCCATACCCGGAGACCCCCTGGTGCTGGGGACATGGGGTGGGAGAGCCCTGGGCCCCGCCCCCGAAGACTCCCCGGCACTGGGGACACAGGGTGGGTGAGCCCTTGGCCCCATCCCCAGAGACCCCCTCCCCCTGGTGCTGGAGACACGGGGTGGGTGAGCCCTTGGCCCCAACCCCAGAGAACCCCTAACCCCGGCACTGGGGACATGGGGAGGGGAGAGCCCCCGGTCCCTCCCCATAGTACCCCAGTGCTGAGGTCAGGGGACGATGAGCCACGACCCTGCACAGGAGGGACCACAGACAAAGAGAGAAAACCTCAGATGAATGAAGAAGGTGAAGTAACTGGGGGAGACGGAAGGGAGGGAGAGGGAAACAAACTGGAACACAGGATAGACTTACACAAAGATATCAAAGTCAACTACTATGCTGAAAACGGGAAGGAGGGAGGGGGGAGGCAGGGGTGGGTGGGAATTGGGGAGGGCTAATTGACCAATGAGTGCATGTATACATCAACCACCCTGAAATCCTTCAAGATGTATGTTTGCAATGCACTAATAAAAAATATTTAGTTATCTTTCATCTCTTATATTCCTGATTAAAACAAGCTCAAGAGGACTGGATATATTATTCACTACTATTTCTCCAGTAGTGCTATAACAGTGCCTAAACCCAAATAAGCACTTAATAAATTTCTGTTGAACAAATGAACATTTCTGGAAAACAGTACAGCAATGTGCATGAGAACACTTCTAGGCTTGTGTAGAGCCGATATCCTAAAATTTAGCCTCTAGAAATTCATTCTTAGAACATGCTTACATTTCAGTATAATTCAGTATTGAAAGAAAGGCTCATAATAGTATAAAATTTGAAAAAGGGAAATAACCTAAACACACAATCAGAGATTATTCATCCATTATTTCAACAAATACTTACTGACTGTTTACTAAATTCCAGGCATAAAGCTGGCACCAGGGACACAGTTGTTAACAAAAGAATATGATCCCTCAAAGAAGCCAGAGAGATTGGGAGAACATTTTACTTTGTATTTTTGTAATGCAGCAAATAAGTGAACATTAGCTTATAGACACTCCACTAATAATACTAATGGCCATAATAATGAGGATATTTTACATTTGCATAGCACTTATAACTTTTCAAAGTAATTCTCCAGCCATTATATTTCTTAAAATTAGGTCATATTAAACTGCACTTGAACTTCATTATTAGATCTTTCTGAGAAGAGAGCTGAGAGACTGTTGGCCCTTTTACATTAATTATGGACATATAAGATGAATTAATCAAATTCTACTATATTTGCTAGTAAGGTCAATTGAGTGGGAAAAAAAGTCACTCTGCAGGGTTTTGAGTAGGATACAACAGAGAATTGTGCAAAAAAAATAAATAAATAACTAAAACGTTCTTGAAATGATTCTATTTTTAAATAAGCCCTAAACCCACCGTCTTGATGAAGTACCACTAATAATCTGCAAGAATACTATCATTTTGCAGACTCAAGTTCATTGGAAGAGATCGATTTTCGGTGAAACGAAGGGAACTACAGCTACAGGACCAAATCCCATATGTGATCCCATCCAAAGCTCTGAGAGAGGACTCAATAAGGTATTCAATTGCCAAACATTTTTGTAAAATTTACAAAAATATTTTTTTACCCCAACAGTTTAGACTGGCATCTTTTTTCATTGAACATCGTCTCTTATGCTTTCTTCTTTCGTCAGGTGTTGCTACAGCAACCAAAGACAGAGCTTCCCACTGGGGTTGCAGGGCTCCGGGCAAATATTTTCTTGAGGCCCCAGTATAAATAACCAATTTTATTTAAAACATATTATATAATTCATGGGTTTATCTGAAAGTATAGAGATTTACCAATGAAGAGTTAGAATAGGTAGGCAAGAGGAACTGGTGTATATGTTTACTGTCTAATTCAGACACACACAGAG
The DNA here is from genome assembly GCA_004027185.1 of Glis glis. Classification (NCBI taxonomy): domain Eukaryota; kingdom Metazoa; phylum Chordata; class Mammalia; order Rodentia; family Gliridae; genus Glis; species Glis glis. The sequence continues at coordinate 56,854 of PVJS01001052.1, read as the reverse complement.
ATCCTTTGTAGTGTATCTAGGCACAAGCTCTGCCAGTTCAGACAGAGGAACCAATCTCTTCTGTTCTTTAGAATCAAATGTGTGGTTCCTAGATAATTCCAAGACTCCCAACCTTAAGAGAAAGGTAGCAATACTACTATTACACACAATGTCATGGCTTTTTGAAACCTGCTAGTATTAAAATAATACTGATCCTCTTGTCTCTGCATCGATCCCTAATGCCATTTGTTTAATGTTATTTATGTGACTATTCATAATGCCACATCACCCATTATGCCAACTGAGAATACTGACCTTCAGTGATTCTCTCAAAAGTTGTTACTGTGATTTATTGATGATGACCACAAATGCAATTTTACCCAAAATATGCAGGAAAATGTGAATGATGATTTTTTTTTCCTCTGATCATGTGGAATTTACCATTTCTTATTATTTACCATCTATTTTTCTTCTTAAACTCTATAGGCCATTATCATTGTGTTTCTGAAAAGTGATCTCTTGTCATTTTGACTATAACTCTGCCTTCCACACACTGGGGAGGAGAGGAAAATGGATGATAAGAGGAGAGGGGAGTGGTCCCATTTGTACAAGAAATGCCCGTCCCTCATTCAGCGTGGCCTAAGTGAATGACCTGAGAGAGCATGACCTCACCATATCTCACCAAGCCACATTCACAGAAGGCGAGAAAATGCCAATCAGAAGGGCCCACCGGCATTACCAAGCAATGGCCATGAAAACCTTTGCAGGAGATAGGCATAGCCACCCCTGGAGGACCACCTGACAGGTGGTGTAGAGCCTAGAGAGGGTTAGGGTGACAATCCTGGATGCTAATGGCAAAGGCCCTATGATGTTCAAGATGCCTGCGCCCAACCCCAACTGCTCTCAGGTGTTGCAGACCAGAGAGGACTGCAGTTCAAGGAAGAACTGGAGAGACCCAATGCATAGACCCACACATACCCTCCGCTCAAGCTCAGAGGTTAATAGTGGATCATCAGGAGCTCAGAGCCTTTAACTTATCTGTGTTAGATGTGAGTCACAGTCACCAGAAATCAGTCTGTCAGCACTCTTTTAGTGACCCAATATTACTGATTATTGTAAAAGAAATGGCACATTGGCTAGAAGGTGAAATCCATTTACTTGAACGACTTGAATCCTGAGTCCCACAAATCTTTGGGGCATCGGTCAACCTTGGACATGAGGTAGAGCATCCCAAAAGTCACAATGAGGAGCAGGGCACATGTGGGTGCAGGTCCAGTCTTAAGAGTACTGAATCCAGATGGCACTGCCAGGCCCAGCCAAACTCAGGAAAAAGAGAGAAGCAGACAATATTGAGGAAAGCACTTCAGGGTGCATGATCCCCGAGGCTCAGGGTCTGCATGTGAATCCTGCTGGCCAGGGTCTAAGGGCAATACTAGCAACAGACATTTTTAATACACAGTTAAGGAGATGCTGACTTGGAAGATATATTTAGTTAGGGTTTAGTGAAATATATTTATTTGGTTTTATACCACTTCCATACATAATTCAATTATCACCAACCATCCCAGGCAGAAATGGCTTACAGGAAATTCTATCATCCACTGTAACAATTTATACAACATCACAATATGAAGAAACAAGCCAGAGGCCATGTCAACATAAGACATTGCATCATAAAAATACATGTAGCGGGTAGTAGGAAGAAACAAGGTTTAAAAGTAGGGAGCCAGAAGCTAGTCTGCGGAAAACATTTTCAGTCTTAATAGCTCACATAAGAAAGGAATATGATTGAAGTTATCTCATATTTAACAATGGTCCTAATAATTTCCATGAAATTACCATAAGCTAGGTATAGAAGCTTCAAACATGCTAAAGAAGAGACTGAATCATCTTTTTATTTTCTGTACAGAAAAGTATTATAAAAAGCATTGTCATATAATAAGGTGGACAGAGAGTATACAACCAAAAATATAGGAAAAAGTATTATAGAGGTAGATTATTCCACCTATTAATAGAGTTATAATGTTTCTGAATTTTGTGATGTTTATGGCAGTCAACTTTTAAACTTTGTAACTTGTGATTTCCTTTCCTAATTCTAAATAAATATTTACTTTCATACCTAACTTTGAATTCATTCTGTTAAAAAAGACCCTCAAAATTGTATACATTTCCTGACTCACAAAGCCTAGATCTATTCCTTTATATAAGGCTACAATTCAAAATAGCACTGTCAATTGAAATTTATCATTAGCTATAACAAAAAAAACGTAGATTTATGAGTTCCTCTGGGTAGCAACTATAGTATTTCCTCTCCAAAAGGAGCCATTCACACTTAAAATTTTAAAAGATACATACATTCTTATCAAATGCAACTTTCACCAAATGTAAACATACACACAAATAACCCCAAACCACTTTACTGTGACTGTCAGAAAACTGATAAATATCACGCCTGACAAACTTCTTATTCCTGAGAATTCATTTAATTCCTAAGCAAGGCTTACATTAATTTTATCTTTGTTTTCCTACCAGCTCCTACTTTCATGGAATTCTCCTGGGAGAAATTCCTAAAGTACGGAGGACTGTTATGGCCAGCTGTGCAAGGCTGGGCCGTGGGCCAGTGTGTGTAAATGTGTGGAAGGCCAGCAGGTCAGCAGATCCCTGGCCAGGCTCTGCTCAGGCCATGTCCTCTGAGGGGCGTTTCTACACTTCATCACTGGGGAAACCTACTTCTCAGCCCCAAATGCTACATAGGACCCAAAACACACGCCAGTGGGACTTGAGCATTTGAGTTTAGGGTGGTAACTTTTAATGCAGCAGATGGAAGAGAAGAACAGGAGGCCGGTGGGAAACATTAGAAAGTTGGAGCACTTCAGCACTAATCTTATGTAATCTGATTTTAAAACAATTTCCATGGGACAAGGTAGGAGTAAGACAAGGGGCATCCTCTTGCAGACAACACGAAAAAAGTGAGTTACTACCAGTATCTTACTCTAGATTTAGCTTCTAGAATTAAACTTTCTCTTATTCTCTGAAATTGTTTCAGTCCAGGTAATTAATAAGAACCACCCCCCCAAAAAAACCCTCAAGATCTCAATGACTAACAAAATAAAAATGTATTTCTAACCTACACGAAGTCCAGTATGTATGCTAGCAGACCATACTCCAGATGGCCACTCAGGAACCCAGGTTTCTCCAGTCATGTGGCTTCACCATCCTGTGGCCCCGTTGGCATAAAACTGGTGGATGGGAGGGTTGAAAAAAAGGAGCACCAATAAAAGTATTTGAAAAAAGGGATGACCACGCAGAACTTTGTATATGGCAGAGTTAGAGGTTATCACTTCTGCCACATTGCATTGGCTTTATCTAGCTGGAGGAGAGACTGGGAAATACCACTGAAATGATAGCGCATAGGTTTGGTGCAACTGGCAGTGCCACCGTAAACCAGCTAAGCCTTGAGTTTCCATGTCGGCTCTCCAGGCGCCGAGAAACACATGTGCCCACCGAGAACCTTTCAGCATCTCCACTTGTTGCTGTTGATAATTTGTTTGACTCTATGCTTTAAATTAACACAGAAAAGTTAGAATCTGATTTGTGCAATTTTTGTTGTGTTTGCGTAAATAGATTTAACATCTCCTTTATTTGGTTCTAGCTAACATTTGATACATGGATTGGAAGCGGGTAGAGTAAATATTTAAAATTCAGAAACGTTCTCTTTTATCAACCCACCATCTCTTCCAGGTCTCCTCATTAGAGTCGCTAATCCTCTCTGGCCTCCGTTGTATTTTAATTCAGTCCAAGCTCCTTCCCATAGGGGTTTTATAAAGCGCTTTCAGTTAATTTGGTAAACTAATTTGAACTTAGGAGTGAGGTTGGTTAATAATGACTTCAAATATCATCATTTTCCTGTGCTGATTTGCATTTTAACTAGGATTTTTCAATGTTTTGGTTCAAGCATTTCCTCAATAAGATTTCAATGAGGATCTACCACCAAAAATGTTGGTGGGAAAAATGGATAACATCCCCCTCTTGGTTAAAGTTGGGCCTGGTTACGTGACTATACACTACAGCTCTTTCTCTAGAGATTCAGAATGGACGTGATATTAATAGCAACCTTGGGAAATCTTGAACTAAAGATTTCAATTTTCTTTGTTTACTGTAATTTTCCCAAACTTTTCAATTATGGGACTTATTTAAAAATTTTTAATCATTTCTTTTTGGGTTTGCATAGTGCTATGCAAATCATGTGTGTGTGTGTGTGTGTGTGTGTGTGTGTGTGTGTGTGTGTGTGTGTAGTGCTGGGAATCGAACTCAGGGGCATTCTACCTCTGAGCTACACCCCAAGGCCTATTTTATTTTTATTTTGAAACAGGGTCTCACTAGGTTGATGAGAGTCTCGCTACTTGCTGAGGCTGTCCTCGAGCCTGTGATCCTTCTGTCTCAGGTTCCCAAGTACTGGGATTACAAGCATTCTAATGTAGAGAACTTAAAGATCAGGAGAGGGCCAGTAGGGCTATAGTGGAGACCAGGGATTTTCTTATGGCCCCATGTGCTATCTTCACTCTGTGGGGCCATCATCAGTTTCAATTTTTCATCCTTTCCCCATGGCTAATTTCACATGTGTTCTTTAAGCTCCTAACTTTATTTTTACCAATCAAAAGCAATGCATCTCCAGTGATTAATAAATAAGTAAATAAGAATCTAACAATCAGTCCTCTTGGGCGGGGGGAGACTTTCAATCTCTCTCCCAGTTAAATGAAAAAAAATTCAGGCACCATCACTATTTTCTTTAGTCTGTTGCACATAAAAAATATTAAATCAAATTTTAAATTTTCCCACTTTGGGCTTTGCACTTAAAGAGAAAAGAAGAACTTTGTCCTCTCAGAGGGAAGGACTTTTAGAAAAAAAATAAACCAAATAAATCCAATAAACCCCCTACCAGTGGTCTCCCTTCTCCTCTGGCTTTTCCCTGCTGGGGGAAAAAAATAAACTTTCCATTTGATTCTCCCTTGCTGACAGCCTCTTCTAACTGCATCACAAATTGAACTTTAAAATAAATAAATGAATAGCACCAGCTGCTATGGGGTGGGAAATGCAGAGGCTCGTGAGCAGGACCTTATGAGAAAGGGAACCTCAGCCTCAATTTATCTGAAAACATCCAGTCAGGGCTATTCATGTGGTCCTAATACAAATGGGGGAATAAAGGGATTTCCAGAAACAGTGGGTGATGTGTGCATCATAATGTGTATAGATGATTCACCAAATCTAGACTGTGAAGAGAAAGGTAAGTTAACCTGGACCAAGTCTCTCCCATTTCCAACTTCTACTAAGCACACACACACACATACACACACACACACACACACACACACACACACACACACACACACACCAACTACCAGGAGGGCAAAAACCTAGTTGTTGGAGATTTTGGAATGAATGGAAATGACTACCTGTGTTCTGCAGATATTTTATATCTTGGAATTCCATGAAAAATCTTGCTTAAAGATAGAACTATGATGCTTAAAAATATTTGGAAAACATTATTGTGTGAGAATGTGCTTGCTAAATTGAGAAACAACATAACATTTTTACAGTATTGTATTGAAATAAAATTCATGTAAAGTAAAATGTATATATCTTAAATGTACATTCAATGACTTTTTATTTTTACTTAAGTATTTATTATTATTATTATTATTATTATTATTATATTTGGGATTGAACCCAGGAACATTCTACCTTCAAGCTATATCCCAGCCATTTTTAATTTTTTTTCTCTTTTATTTTGAAACAGTACCTCACTAAGTTGCTGAGTGTCTCACTAAGTTGCTGAAACTGGTCTCAAACTTGAGATCCTCTGAACCTCCTCTCTCAGCCTCCGAGGACTGGGATTATAGGCCTGTGCCACCATGTCTGGCTACTAAATGATTTTTAATGTATGTCATATAAGTACAAACTCTATATACAACACCCAGATAAAGGTATTGAACATTGTTTTCCACTCCCCATTCAAAAGCCCTCCCTCTACACACACACACACACCTGCCCCTGGCAATCATTGATCTGAATTCTATCACCATGCATTCCTTTTTCCTATTCTAGAGCTTCATATAATTAAATCATGTAGCATGTAATCTTTTGTATCTGACTCTTGGGTAAAATCCCTGAAACTCATTTGTGTTGTTACATATAATCGAAATTAATATTTTTCTTTGCTACATAGTGTTCCATCATATGAACATACTACAATTTGTTTCTCCATGAATTACTGACATCTATGGAGCTGTTTCAAGTTTGGAGCTATTACAGGCAAAGCTGATGGCAATATGCACATTCAAGCCCTTTGTTGTCATCCATTTTCATTTCTCTTGAATATTTAGGAGTAGAATTGCCAAGTTATAGGGTAAATATATATTTACCTTTGCAGGAAACTGCCAATCAAGCCAGGTGTGGTAACACATAGCTGTAATCCCAGTACTTAAGAGACTGAGAAAGGAGGATAGCAGGTTCAAAACCAGCCTCAGCAACTTAGCAAGACGGCCAGCAACTTATTGAGACCCTTTTTCAAAAAATAAAACAGGACTAGGAGTGTAGCTCAGAAGTAGAATACTGCCAAGTTCAATACCCAGTAACACACACACACACACACACACACACACGCTCACATACACACACCAATCTATTTCCCCATGTGGTTTTGCCATTTTATATTCCCACCAGCAAAGTAAAAGAGTTTCAACTGTTTGCATGCTTGCTAGGGTGTGCTATTAAAATTTTAACAATTTTAATAGGTTCAAAATATCTCATTGTGGTTTTAATGTGCATTTTCTTGATGTTCAACATCATATTTGCCATTCTTATTCCTTTTTTTTTTTTTTTTGCGGTACCGGGGGTTGAACCCAGGGGCGTTCTACCTCCGCGCTACGCCCCCGACCCTATTTTTTATACTTTATTTTGAAACCGGGTCCTACGAAATTGCAGAAGGCCTCACTAAGTAGAGAGAGAGAGAGAGAGACAGGGAGAGAGAGAGAGAAAAAGAGCTGAGGCTGGCCGCGAACCCGGATCCTCAGGTCTCTGCCTCCCAAAGTACTGGGATTACAAGCATGCGCCACCACGCCCGGCTATTCTTATTCCTTTTTAAACTGTTCAAAATTTTTTTCCTTTTTTGTGAAATTGGGTTGTTTGTCTTTTTATCATTGGTTTATAAGGGATCTTCATATATCTTGAATAAAAGTCCTTTGATAGATATATGTATTGTAAATGTATTCTCGTGGTCAGTGGGTTTTTACTTTCTTAATAGTGTCTTTAAAGAAAAGAATTTTGCCAGGCATGGTGGTGCATACCTGTAATCCCAGTACTTGGGAGGCTGAGACAGGAGAATCACAGGTTTGAGACCAGTCTCAGCAACTTAGTGAGACTCTCAGCAACCTAGTGAGATGCTGTTTCAAAACAATAAATTTTAAAAAGGGCTGGGGGTATAGTTCAGAGGTAGAATGCCTCTGGGTTCAATTTCCAGTTCCACCACCACCAAAAAAAAAAAAAGCAGAATTTTCTAAAGTTTTATGAAGCCCTCTCTAAACAGTCTTTGCCTTTGCCCAAGACAAAAAAAAAAAAAAAAAGAATGCCCTTATATTTTTTTCCTGAAGTTTGACAAATTTAGCTTTCATATGTAGAGGCACCATGAGAAGTGTGTGTTTTCACTTGCTAGTTTCTTATTGAATCTTAATAAGATGTCTGAGGTTAAGAAATGCTATCTGGGCAACTCTGTTTAAGACTCAGAACCTTGTGATATCTATTAAAGCTTGTAAGAATCAATAAAGACTACTTAAGCAAAATCTCATTTTGTTTGTCCATATGGGAAAGTTGTAAAAGAGTCTGCGGTAGGACACTCCTACAGTGGAAAGGAACACCATCCCTAACAATTCCAAGACAACAGGCATAAACCAGGACCTTCCTAGCACACTCAGGCTTAGCGTCATCACCCCAGATTCAGATCCTGACTCCTGGTTCAATCACATCCTAGAGATTTCCCACAGAGGGTGCCTTAGTCAACAATGGCTATGTTTATTGTAACCACTAAAGCAGCATTGAAGTTGCAAAAATAGCTGAAGACTGAACTACTCTGTCTACTTTCCTATGTCTGCATCCAGGGACATGAGACATGGTTTGCAAATCAAGACTGGAGACTTGCATCCTCGCAGGCTGACGGTTGAGACTGAACAAAGAATTTTCAACCCCGGTGTTCAGTATCGCCTTTAGGGAGCTCTTCCAAAAAGATATATTGTTACTGCACCAGTTTGCATCACCATTTGGTTTAATTATTATTCGTAATTGGGAAATAATTAGATAAAACGATGATGTAAACCCCAGTGGAAAATAGACATCTCTTAAGAACGCTAATGTTTTCCGTCACTTAAAAGGAAAGGGATATGACTTACTGGAGGAAAAAACTAATTAGAAAAGCAGACACATCTTCTCCCTCTCCTCATATTTCAGGCATGCTGGCAAGTGCTCAGAAATGATCAGAGTGGCCTATTTCTCAAGGACCCCAGGAGAGCATGATCATTTAAATCATCATCTCGGGGAAGGGCCTTGAGTACTTGTCTTGGCCGTTTTATGATCTTCAGTAGGAAGAGAGCGTTTGGCTCTCCAAACTGGCATGGCCACACAAAACACTGGCTGAAGGAAAACCGAGGTCACACCCACACCAAAGTGAAGGCAGGAGAGTTAGGATCCTGCCAAGAGAAACTCAGTCGAGCAAAGGGAAGAGACAGAAGTGTTTAAGACAATGCATCCCCAGCAAAATGGAAACAACACTTCAACCCAGGGACACAGATCAGAAATGTTTGACAACACCAGGAGATGAGAGGGAATTACTAGATGTGCAGACGTGGGTCTAGCATAAAAAGGATGCTACTTAGTGAGGCCCTCCGCAACTTAGTGAGACCCTGTTTCAAAATAAAGAAGAAAAAAAAATAGGGCTGGGGGTGTAGCTTGGAGGTAGAATGACCCTGGGTTCAATCTCCAGTACCGAAAAAAAAAAGGATTTACACTGAGATGTCATTTCCTAAAATTGGCTTTTTTTGTTAATTATTTTTGCTTGGGAAGTTACTCGATTTTTATTGTTGCTAATTCAACTTTTTAAATAAAATGATCTAATTCTGAACAGAGTGATTTTAGGGAGACTTAGGGTTTTCACATTGCAAGACCCACCCTCTGTTCAGAATTAGATCATTTTATTTAAAAAGTTGAATTTTACCACAACAAAAATCGGGTAAATTTCCAAGAAAAACCTTTAACAAAAAAGCCAGTTTTAGGAAAATAACAACTCAATGTAAATCCTATTTAAATATCCCCACTTTGAAAATGAAAATGTTTATTAATAAATTATAATGTGGTCATTTGAAGATGAAAAACAAGAAGGCTTAAAAAGAAAGAACTAGGATTGCAAATACACTAAAATTCTCTTAACCCTTTCTCCTTACTGTTCCAGTTAGAGCTCCATCCCTCAAAAATTAGACTAACAGTAAATCTGGCTTTCCAAGACTCAATTATTGGTACAAGTCAGAATTCGTTAATGGTCTTAGACCAGCCTCTCTGTAACAGAATGCTTTAATATAAACTCATCTAGTTACAAATGTTAATATCAAATTAAAGATGGGATCCTGAACAGATGTCCTCTCTTCTTTACTTTCCCCTCATACCTTCATTTATGAAAATGATAAATCCTCATACTTGTTCCAGGGTTAACAAGAATCCATGGGTTAACAGGAATCCATAGGATGTGGGGCACACTTGGAACTGCCATTCCAAAGTGTTCAAAATTATTGACTGAGCCAGGTATGATGACACACACTTGTAATCCCAGTACTTGGGAGACTAAGATAGGAGGATCGCAGGTTCAAGGCCAGCCTCATCAACTTAGCAAGGCCCTCTGCAACTTAATGAGACCCTGTTTCAAAATAAAATATAAAACATGGCTGGGGGTGTAGCTCAGAGGTAGAATGCCCCTGAGTTCAATCCCCAGTGATACACACACACACACACACACACACACACACACACACAATCAACTGAATTACCACCGAGTACAGGGCTCTGTGCTTGATAAATCAGTGAGTATTTCAGATGACATGAGCCACTGGGGAAAAGGGTTCTCTGAGAAGATGTGACTTTAGTTGAGTCTTGAAGGATTTGGCAAAGTGGTGATGGTTCCTTGGGAAATTCGTGGACTGACACATTGAACACAGGGCCTAACCTAAAAAGCGCCTATGTAGAATACCCATTTCTGTTGTATTTTTGAAGAACAGATTAGTGGGTGCATGGGGGGAGGGGAAATAAAGCCATATGATTACTGGAAGCGTTATGTGAATGGCAAAGAGTCAAATCAAAAGCACAGAACCAGATTCTTCCAATTTATTCAGGTTTGTAGATCAGACCAGGGGTCATTTTCAACAAGGAGAATGAATGGAAACCTTTGCCTCTACTGCACATGATGCAATTTACCTTTGTTTTGGTCACCACTTTGATTGATGTGACTTTCAAATCCATGATCCATTTCTCATCCCACCAGTAGTGGACTAGAAAACTGGGTCTCTGAAAAAAAAAAATTCCCCAATTGGTAATGATCAATTTCTAACATGTAAATATTCCTACCATGACCAATTTCAAGCTTCCATGACCAATTTCATTGACCAAGAGGGGGTCAGTGAAAGGAGAGTTGGAAAAAGAAGCACAAAACTGACTCTTGCAAGCAAGCTGGTAATAACCAACTCTTCCACACCATTGCACCAACTTCTAGTTCTTCCGTCTTTGAAATGTACTATACGTGCCTTTCTACTTAGGTTCAGTCTCCATGGCCATCCCAAGACAAATATTGCTTTAAGAGATGAATTTGCCTGTGTTCCTATGAGATTCGTGGATCCTCTCCTTTTCCTCCCAGGAAACATCTATAAATCTGGAAATGACCCATTTAATCTCTTTTCACATCTTTACTGGTCACAAAAAGGTAGAGAAATAGAAGAATGAATGAATTTAAATCCATCTCCTCCTTCTAAAATAACAAATGAAAACCTTTGTCTTAGCTAATGATGTTTTAATGTTAATAGCTTGCAAACAGAAAATAACAAGATGCCTTTTCTGTGGTATGACAGATAGGTTAAAAAAAATGACTCAAGGTCCCATTTTGGAAATCCTTTTATTCATAAAAATTCTATTTACAGTTTTATTTGGTGTAGAATGTTTGGAAATAAATAATGCAATCTCTGGGGTTTTTTTCTCTTCAGTAATTCTTTTGTAATTAGTGTCATGAATTCTTTCAAAATCGGGAGAAAAAATATTTTAAGAGTGTCTTGCTCTTTCTTTGTTGAAACGTGGTTAATGTTTATTATCATAATTTTGATTGCTATCGCACCACCTTGAGTGATGTATTTTTTATTCTGTGAGCTATTATTTGCCTTACACTCAGGATTTGTGCATGAATACCATTCAAGGTTATGCAATAACAATCAGAAATTATGATAATAAACATTGAACCACATTTCAACAAAATATGATAAACTCATGTGAGTTTTTTCATCTTTTCATTAACAAAGAATCTTATGCTTCAGTGACACTTTAATTACCAAGAAATTACCCAAGAAAATCTGTAATTATTTCTAGTAATTGACAGTTACTCTATACGTAACACCTCTTTATGTTAAAATATTGCTAAAATGTGACCTATTTTTCCCCCTAGACCTGTGGCTTAATTGATTGCATTGTTTTTCAAATAAAAAGGTAATTTTGAAATACAATCACTAAGTGCACAAGGAATTCCAGTTCAAATGAGAACAGTTTAGTGAACTCAAAATAATTTTTGATAATGACCAGTATTAATGAAATTATCTTGGTAAATTAAGGGTAATTATTTAGATTTCTCATTCTACCCCAATGTACTAAAACATACTCTTCCAGAATGGCTTTTTTAGTCATTCTAAAATCTTGTGTTCATTGCAAAAAAAATCCTTCAAGTAGCTATAAAATATCAAACTACTGCTTATACATGAACATTCATTAAAAGAAGGTTTATACTTGAACATTTATTAAAAGAAGGAAAATAGCTGGGCATGGTGATGGACACTTGTAATGCCAGTACTTGGGAGGCTAAGACAGGATATTTGCAGGTTCGAGGACAGCCTCGGCAACTAAGCAAGACCCTCAGCAACTTAGTGAGACCCTGATTCAAAATAATTAATAAAATAGGGCTGGGAGTTTAGGTCAAAGGTAGAATGCCCCTGAATTTAATCCCCAATAACACACCACATATACATACACACACATACACACAAATAAACACACACACACACACACACACACACATGCACATACACACACAAAGCAGCTAGTGTGCAAAACTAAAGCCACTTTTGGGAGAATCATTTTGATCCCCGACACCCTTAAAATTGCAATACTCTATGATTCTATATAGTCTATTCATACTTTAGACACATTCTTATTTCTTTTAAATCCAATAGCTCAAATGTGTTTATCTCTCACCTTCCTTTTTTTTTTAACCTGATAATTTGGTCTAGCAAGGGCCCTAACTCAAGACCCAGACACACAACTCCTTTTACAAACCTCTGCTTTCTTGTTATTTTTCCATGTCTCCTCACTTTCTAAGTTAGAGCAAAACAACAACTAGATAAGCCTTTGTCATCACACTGTCCCTTTTGAAACTGACCAATATAGTGATTTTTTAAACCAACAACAATATATAACCATGACCCACACAATAACATTTTATCAATGTGGTTTAATTTGAAAAAAAATCAATACAGTTTTCCACACTATATATAGAAAGGGACTGAAATTTTTGTGAAGCCTGGGCATCACACAACACAGGCATCCTGTTGTACTCTCTATCCTCTTTGTAAGGATCACCTTCAAGGGTCATCCTCTTACTGAAATTTTCGGAGAAAGCACAGAAACCTAAAACCACAGTAACAAAGCCTATGTCTCTGCTTTGTGCTCTGTAGGAGGATTAGCATGGAAGGCTATCTTGGGATCCAAGGATCCTTAAAGATTCCATTAAGCCACTTGAAAAAAGGGATGTGGGAAGGCACAGAGGACCAGGTGAGTAGGGGGTCCCGGGTCCCTAGGTGTCCAAATTTATCTGCTTCCAACATGGGGCTTTCTGGTTGGTTACCATGTGAGGAAAACTTTCATTTTCTCTGTTTATAGATGAGAAAAATGAATTTTTTCCAAGTATGACTGAATTGCCCTGAGTTGAACACCTGCCCAGTGGTAGTGCCAGATCTAGAATATGGTGCTCATGACTCCCAGTTCAGTGCTCCATTTTCTAGATGTCTCTATTCGGGGACGGGGATATGCTCCAGCAGTTTGATTTATGGTCTATGGACCGTTCTTTAGACATATTGGCATATTTCCTCAGGGAGATAAACTTAGTCAGGAAGATATTTGAGACAACAATCATCATTGAACTAAAATATTGGCCATGAACCAGGATCCGGCTTAATAGAATAAGCCAGAGCATGTTATGTAATCTGCTGTCTTTCCTCATCCTCACTCCAAACAACCAACCAGCCATTCCCTTGCTCAGATACTTAGCAAGGTTTACAGGTAGTTATGCAGATACTCACTAGTCATGTGCTAAAATCTTAAGTGTGACCTTTTCCGCACAGTGGGTTTACCAAGACAATGAGGATGCTCAGTGCCTTCCCTTACATTCTGATCCAATCTTCTCCCACGTTTGCTGAGTGTCTCCTTACTTCCTATCCCATTCAGTACAGTATTCATCTTTTCCTACTGCTTGCTGATGGAGAATTTTTTTGTTATTTTTTTTTCGGAATGGGAAGCTTGAAAGCGTAATGCATCCAGAATAATTTTCTCTGTGTTTGTTTTCCACTTGTCTCAATAAATTTTAAGTTTGACAGGGAACAGCAAGGCTTTTTTTATTTTTCTATGTGCGAGAGAAGGTCTCATCACTCAACAAATCCCAGGAGCTTTTACATTCTTGGCACTGTGTCCTTCTTCTGACCTTAAACTTTCTTACTGCCTAGAATTAAAGTTTCTGGGGTGAACTTGCAAAGCCCTCCAAGTCAGTTTGACAATGAGACAAGTGATGTACAGGGCAGATTATCAGCAGAGAAAAATGCAACTTCTTCATTGAAAATCACGTGTTTAATTTTAAACAATCTCCTGCAAGTCAACAGGCTTATAATTTCTTAGGAAGACAGAATAACTGTGGCACTTAGAAAATAAATGATTTGATTTCTGTTTGCATTAGCTATACCCTCCCTCTGTTTCTGGCATGGAAGGATCCTAGGTTGCTTTCAGCCCCACCTCCAGGAGGGCTCACTAGCTGGAACAGAAATGTGTATCCCTTCTGCTACTTCTGGTTGCAATTCCATTGAAAGGACTCTAAGAAAAGTGAAAAGTAAAGGGGGAAGTAAGCAAGACCAAGGAGGAGAAAATGGACCTGCCCCGCACCCCTGGCAGGCTTCTTCTGAATCGTTGATTGACTGCTGTCTGCAGGGGCCACAGGAAAGTTACTTAGCCTGCCTCTCAGCCATCACCATCTCCCGGCTTCAAAACAGGACCAGTAGCTGCACCTGCCTGCGTGGACCTGTTGTAACTTTTAAGCAAGATAAAGAATGTGAAATGCTTGGCCCAGTGCTGACCCAAGTTTGATGTTCCATAAATGTTTAATTCATATGATTCAGTGCCCTTTCATCTTCATAACCGTGCTGTGAAGTAAGCATTATTCCCATTTCACAGATGAGCAAAGTCAGGCAAAGGACATAAAGGAGCTTGTACAAGACCACATCAGCTTTGGGAAGGCACGGTGCCAGGGCCCAACCCCAAGGCTCTGATATTCACAGCACCCCAGCTCTCTGGTAGGTAGCATGCAGCCTCTAGAGAGCATTTCAGACCCCACAGCGTTCTGATCTATGAGCGGAGAAGTGATGTGCTTAGGCCTAAAGCTACCGTTGGGTTATAGGTTCCTAAGCTCTTGGCAGAGGAAACAGTTTAGTCCAGGCATCAGAGAAAAGCTTGAGCCTTTCCCCAAAACTACCTACAGAGGGCTTTCCTACCCAGAGACTTGCTAGAGCCCAGCCCCTCACTCCCTAGTGATATTCCAAAGCTCACCGAAAAGTGAGTCACCAGCCTGTAATTGTTTCTTGTTTAATTTTCCACCTAGTGTGAAAAGTCAGGGTTTGGGCCACTGCACTTCAAATAACACCCAAGTTATTGTTCCAGATTTCGTGGTTCAGTTATCTCAGCTGAGCAAGGACAGGCTGCAATATGTAAGTCCCTAGTTCATTGTAAACAAAGAAAATCCATCAAAAAGTGACTATCTCAAGAGAAATCTTTCCAGGCTTTCATTACTGACTGGGAAGGATGACATCTTTGAGCCCGCTGATGGCACGGTGTCCTGTACATATCTAGAGTGTAGAGATTATTTCGTTCAAGGGAAGGCTTATGTATCCTTTGCAGCAAGCCCATAGACATGGTGCTTGTTAAATAAGTATGTGGATCTCAGAAGCCCTGCAGTGTCACGCGGCTTAGCGTCCAGACCCAATTCAGTGCCAAAGAAAAGACGTGTTGTTATGTCATTATACCGTCAGTCCAAGCATTGCAGCTCTCTGGGCTGCTGGATGGACAGTTTATCAAACAGCTGCCTTCATTTAAAGACTCTGGTGTGTTGAGTTAGTAAACTAGGTCCCTTGCCTCCTTCTAGGTTCACAAACTCAGTGTGGCACCTGGGGTTAACTGTGGAACCTCTCTGTGCCTCTCTTTAGCCATCTGTAGAGTAGCAATAGCAACTGCCCTTCTTATCTCTTAGGGCTTGTATTAGTCAGAGTACTGACAGTTCACATATTGGTGGGAGTTGGCAAATCCAAAATCTGTACGGCAGGCCAGCAGGCTGGAAATTCGAGTAAGAATTGATGTTGTAGTCTTAAGTCTGAATTCCACTGGGCAGCAGGTGGAAACACAGGCAAGGTTCCCTTGTCACGATCTTAAGGCAGAATAGCTTCTTCCTCACTAAAGCTCAGACTTTTGCTCTTAAGGTTTTCAAGTGATTAGATGAAGCCCATCCACATTATTTACTTAAAGTCAATTGATTGTAAATTAATTGCATCCACCAATCCCTTCATGGGAACATTTAGACTAGTGTTTGACCAAACAACTGAGCGCCATGACCTAGTCAAGTTGACACATAAAGTCACAGGGATGTTCTAAAGTCCGTATCAGATTAAGTCATACTTAGAAAAGGAGTTTCAAAGATAGGAAGATGCCAGGTGTGGTGGCGCACGCTTGTAAACCCAGTACTTGGGAGGCTGAGACAGGAGGATTGCAGGTTCACCGCCAGCCTCAGCTACTTAGTGAGGCCCTTTGCAACTCAGTGAGACCATGTTTCAAAATAAAGAATAAAAAATAGGGCTGGGGGTGTATCTTGGAGGTAGAAGCCCCTGGGTTCAATCCCCAGTACCCCCTGAAAAAGATATGAAGAGCTGTATGAATGTAAGTTACTTAATAAACATTGGACTCTGGTGTCACTTGGGACTCTGCCCTCGAGGAGCTTACTATCCAACCGAGAAGTCAGGATGAAATGCAAAGGAAGGGAAATGCTGCTGGGCTGCCCCAGGATGTGCTGACAGAAAGGTGAAGATGTGGGAGTCAAAGAGGCTACTAAGGACAGAGGGGCCCAAGGGACTTCTGAAAGAGCCGCTTTTCTAGAAAGGCCTTTCCAAATATTCGCCCCGCCCTCATCCAAATGATGTCCCCTCTAGCAATCTTTCTCATGAAACTTTATTCTTGCTTTTTGTAACATATTGCAATATATGTTTTGTAACATATTGCAATTTATTTGCATGCCTCATTGTGTAATAGTGTTCACACACAAATTGGAATTCCATAAGAGCAAAAAGGTCCTGTCTGTGTTCTCACCATCATCTCCCAACATTTAATCCTTTAACACAGGACCAGGAATGTGATTGGTGTATAAACTATAGTTGATAAAATGTTTGAATAAATGAATATATATATCACTAAGGTTTTCTAAAAAAAAAACCTTTATCAACTTTTTATTATGAAAAATTCAAATGCACAGAAAAATTGAAATTTTGCCATAAACAATCATATATGCACTACCTAAGTGCAACAATGTTTGATACTTTTGTAATTTTTTGCAAGATTTCTCTTCTCTAGGTAGATAGATAGATCCATTTCTCATTTCGTTATCTCTCTAGTTTTATTTCTAAATTATTTGAATGTAATTGGACAATGTCATGACATTCTACCCCTTAACTATTTCAGGACACATCTTCCCCAAATAAAGTGTATGTTCTCTATAACCCCAAATCCATTAGCCAGCCTAAGAAAAGTAGTAGCAATTCCCTACAATCCTCCAGTATTTAGAGCATATTTAAATTTACCTAACTGATATTCAAAGCTTTTTTTATTTTCAACCAAGTATCTAGTCAAGATTCTGGAGCCACTTAACACACATGCACATACATTATAATAATAATAATTATCATTATTATTATTATTATTTTTATTTTGCATTGAAGTCTTGAAGAAGCAATTTGCTTACTCTATAGAATGTCCCACATTCTGGATTTATCGCTTGCCTCTTTATGGTGTCATTTAACTTGTTCTTCCAAACGCTGCATACCTGGAAACCTAGAAGTTAGATCCAGCAGTTTGACAAGACTCAGGCTAAGCACATCTTCTGAGAATAATTAATAGATGACGCTCCTACCTTCATACTGCATCCTATCAGGAGATATGAATGTCAGCCTGCTCGCCCTCTGGGATGCTAGGGCAAAGAATGTGATCAAGACAGTGACAACCTAACCTATCTGTTATATCGGTTCATTTCCCCATTCGTGCTCGCATGAGCTCATTCAAGCAAACTTCTGAAAATTTATTTATAATTGAAATCCAAGTTAAAATCCTTTCCCTGGGACTTAATACAATCTCAAAAAAGTGGTTAGTTTATTTGAAGAACTTCTCTGGAGGAGGGGCTAGCCACACAGGGTGTACTTCAATTACCTTTGCAGAAAATGTTGCTGAGCTTAAACTCAAGTCTTCATGAATTTTAAAATAAAATCACCCTTCCATATATTTAAAAAGACAGCATTTTGTGCACATCTTTGACTACAGCGTTTTCACTCAGCATTAATTACATAGATCAACTTTTCATCCTTCCTGTAAACTGATATTATTTATTAAACTCACAAGAAAAGACACAATTAATCTTTATGATTCACTGCTTCTCCTGCAAAGAAGGAAAGCATATACAGAGTCAATGTGGGGGTTTTGGATTTTTTTTTCCTACTGGGGCTGTATAATTGGGTTAAGTCAGTGCTGCTCGAATCCCAGTACCGCTGGGAGTATACAGCAGAGTGCTGGGGGCGCTCAATAAACATGGAGCCTCTTTCTGAAGCATCGTTTTTCCTTAGTGGTAAGTAATTTAAAACCTCTTTGTATAGTAAAATAAACTCCGTGTATTATAGAATAAAATGCAAAATTCGCATGAATTCAAAGATAAAACATAAGGTCACCAGTCACAGTACCTTCTCTAGTCCCTACCACTCCTCCACGGTCTCCTTCAACTCACAGACGACCAATTTCTTCAGTGCTTTGCAGTCCTTGGTTAACTACAGCACCTGGCTAAATACAAATCAACAAAAACAAATGTATATCTAATACTTCCCATAGCCAATCTCTCCAACCTCACCCTCTGTCTGGTATATCTAAGTGCGGAAGCTGGAGACTGGGTCATAGGAGTGCACCCATTTTTATCAGTACAACTCAGTAAATGGCGTTTACCTTCCTTTCGTCCACGCTCAGGCAGGAGTCCCATCACTCTCTGAACGCATCCTCCTCTATCCTACACGGCACCTATGTTAGTTTTCTGTCACTATGTCAAATGCCCAAGATAAATCAGCTAATAAATAAAAAAGGTTTAATTTGGCACATGGTCTTGGTGGTTTCAGTCCCTGATCAACTGGCCCCGTTTTCTTTGGGCCATGTTGTGGCAAATCATGGAAGAAGTGCATGGCAGAAGTAAAAAAAATAAAAAAAGAGAATAAGGAAAGTCTGGGATCCCACAATCACCTGTAAAAGCATGTCCCCAAGCAAGCAGAAGACCTCCCAATAAAAGACCTCCCTCTCTTCAAAGTTCTCCCATCTCCCAATAGTGCCACTCTGAGGAACAAGCCTTCACACATGGGCTTTGGACAAACATCCAAGATCCAAACTACAGCAACATCTTTTCTTCAGCAAACATTTATAAAGGCCCTGAATGAGTCACAATTCTTTGCAAGCACTCTATTAGTGATAACTCACTTCACATCAACCCTCGAATGTAAGTAGGAATAGTATCGCCATCTCACAGATGAGGACGTGAGGCAGAGTTAAGTGACTTGCCCAGCCCTGGAGTCACTGGAGACAGGAACTGAAATCAAGTACCTGGCATTTTAATGATAGCACCTGTCCCAGGGTCTTGTATTTAGAAAGGCCTCAAGTAATGTGTTTGATAATTTTGTTGATTTAGTGAGAATATTTGGAGTCATCTTTGATACCTCCTCCTGCCTTGTGTTGAAGCAATCACCAAGTCCATGATACATTGAATCGTCCTTTACTTTTCTTATATCTGCACTGCTACTGCCCCAGGTCAGGTCCCCATGCTTTCTCAGCCAGACACTTCTTACCTGGAATTTCTGGTCTTTAATGCCTTTTTTCCTCAAATCTATCCTGCATACTCTTGCCTAAATTCTCTTCCAAAACACAACTTTGATTGTACCAATCCTCATCCATGCAAATCTTCCATGGCTCCTATGTTCTTACAAAGTAGAACCAACACTCTGTCATGACCTCAGTACCCTAACTTGCCCTTTGCAATTCTGTCTCCCTCTGTACCACACACCTTGCTCTATATCCAGATTAGGGCAATCATTCTCAAATACTTTGGTCTCAGGACCCTTTTATATATGTAAAAACTGTTGAGGATTCCAAATTATTGCTTTCCTTCACAAAGCACAGCGTTCTCAATACCGCTGACTATGCTATTTTGAGACATAGCCAGCACACAGTTAGTGGTTGCCACATTAGTTACAGGTATTTTTATAGGTATTTGTTATTAGTTATAGGTATTTGCCACATTAGAATTTAACTGAAAAAATTAAAATACTGAATTATTAAGTTTTAGAAAATAACAAATTTTCTAGGTGTGGTGGTATAGGCCTGTCATCTCAGTACTTGAGAGGCTGAGACAGGAGGATTGCAGGTTCAAGGGCAGCCTCGGCAACTTAGTGAGGCCCTTAGCAACTTAGTGAGACACCGTTTCCAAATAAAAAATAAAATAGGGCTGGGAGTGTAGCTCAGAGATAGAACATCCAGGGATTCAATCCCCAATACCACACACACACACACACACACACACACACACACACACACACGAAATGACAAATTTATTATACATTAGTGAAAATAATATGCATTATGAAAAATAACCATATTTTCCAAAACAAACAGAGTAAAGAGAGCAGTGGTATTTTACATTTTTGCAAATCTCTCTCGTGTCTGGATTAGACAGCTAGACTCTCATATCTAGGCAGCTAGATTCTCCTCTCTGCTTTCGCATTTGAGCTCTGGCACACATTGCACACCACGTAGCCTCCAGAAAGCTCCATTGTATGCTCTTGAGGAAACAAAAGTGAAAAGGCGAATGACAGCTTAACATTCTCATGAAAAGAGTTTTGATCTCACGGATGTGGAGAATCCTTGAGGTCCCTGGACTCCACTTTGAGAATCACTCTTTATGTAAATTGCTTTTTGCTTTTATACCAATTTGCCCTAGATTTGTGACATTTCCTCTTTTAAAATGTTCTTCCCCCTTGGTTTCTTCCTACTAAAGCTTAAGACATCCATCAATGCTCAAAGTGTCACTTCTTAATGAAATCTTCCTCCATCTCTAATAGCAACTCCTGGCTGGGAGTGTAACCCAGTGTTAGCCCAGGGTCCTATTCATCAACACCCAATAGAAAGGATTTCTTCCTCCTTTCCACTTCCATAGTATTTAAAAGACTCAATGACTTTTCAACAATTATTACCTACTATGTTTAAAGTACCATACTTAAATCTCACTAACATTGGTTCAATTCTCTTTAGTAAGCATAAAATTAAAAGCAATGTATCTGACAAATACTTATAAGGATAAATATTTGAACGACTCTAGACCTTCTCTAACACACCACAAACATTCAATTTGACAAAATGTATAACAGTAATTGTTGAAGAATTTGAATTCCATATGGGTGGAATGATCCTGCTGCCTCACTTTTCTAGAAGACTAATTTTTATTATTTATTTATTTATTTATTTATTGCGGTACTGGGGATTGAACCCAGGGGCATTCTACCTCCGAGCTACACCCTCAGCCTGATTTTTTTTATTCTTTATTTTGAAACAGGGTCTCACTGAGTTGCGGAGGGCCTCACTAAGTAGCTGAGGCTGGTCTCAGCCTCCCAAGTACTGGGATTAAAAGCCTGTGCCACCACGCCCAGCTAGAAAACTAATTTTTAAATGAGCACCAGGTATTTGAATGAGGAGAGCCCATTCTGATACCTATATCTGCTGCTATGATATGATATGCATAACTTCAGGTATGATGCTTGGCATTTTTAGAACTCAGTGTCTTCCACAGAGTAGAATCCCCTTGAAATCAGAAACCAGGTCTTTTTTTTTTATCTCTGCATACCAGTGCCTGCCACTTAGTAAGTGCTCCATAAATTTTTGATGAACAAATGGCCTCATGGTGAGGAATTATGTTAAATAAACCCCAAAGTCTTTCTCCATTAGAAATCTCTGCACAAGGCCAGCATGTTATAACCACTCGTATATTTGATGTGCACATGAAGAAACGATTGAACAGTCTATAATTTATGATTCAAGTTGTTGCTCTCGGCACCGTGGTGTCACAGTAATGACTAAGATATGGACCCTACCATCGCAGAACTCAAAATTCAACCCAATACTACCTGTTACAACAAACGACCACCGAGCAAGCGAAGGGCCTAGTTGCATGATGCTTCATCTGACTTGTAACACCAGGATATTTCACATTCCACCTCTGACTGGCAAAATCACCTTTTATTTCTGCTTCTAATAGACACATAACTAAAGGCAAGGGCTAATGGGATGTCAAAGCAGTGTCATCACGGCTCCTTATTTGATATGAAGGTGCTTGCAGAACTATTCAAGGCAAAATGATGTTCTCACTGATGGGAGAGATAGAATGTACAATTTGCATTGCATCAGGAAAAAAAAAAATCCTTGGTTTCCTCTACCAAGCACTAATGTCGTCGATACTGCTGACTGTGCTATTTTGAGAAATAGCCATCATGCCCTCCGCACAGTTAGAGAGTAAGAGGAAATATTGCCTCCCCGGGTGTCAGATTTCCTTTCTATAATGGAAGGATGTGTGGGACAGCATTTCAAACATAGTCACAGAGGAAAAAGGAGGCTGACAAGTAAGATGGATGAATGAGAGGGGAAACATGTGTTGAGAAGGAAGCTGTCAGATGTAGCTCCCGTTTGTGCATCAGAAGTGTCCTAATTAAAAATGCCCATCATAAGAGCCTTAGGAGAGAAAAGAGAAAAAGGAACCCATGTCTTTGCAATACTAGAGATCTCAGGGGGAAAAAAGCAAGGCTCTGGGGGTGCATCGAACTGCAGTGTTCAGATCAGTGGACATATCTTGGCATCTGGGATGTTAACTGCTTCTATATCTCAACCCAAGAAATCTTCATCTTCATCAAGCATGCTTTCATTTTTTAAAGAACTTAAAAATTCAGTTGAGGGGCAGGGGGTGTACCTTTGTGCTAGCGTACTTGCGTAGTATGTGCAAGGTCCTGGGTTTTATCCCCAGCACCTACAGAAAAACTTGAGTCTTTAAAAATAGTCTTTAAAAATTCAATTGAAGTCCATAATTTGGAAGCATTTGGGTATTACTATGCAGTTTGGGGCTTAGTTCTTCCAACTTCTCATCAATAATGATTTCTTTCTTTCCCATAAATGGAGCCCTGAGCCCTCTGTGTTTACAGTGACATTAGTCAATTCCCTAGATGCTCTGGGCCAAATTAAATAAAGGACTGCAGGGAAATTTATCTATAGAACATGAATCTTTAATGAGCCTTCATCCCTATAACTCTTCTAGTAGAAAGAGTCTTGCAGCAGCAGATACCACTCACAAAGGCTTGGTGGACTTGAGCAGATGAATGAGCACCCCTGTTCTCCTTTTGCTTCACAAATAACATGAGGAGAATGGGTTAGATGACCATTGAGGTCTTTTCCACTTTGACCTTCAGACTCTATCTTTCTTTCCAAATGTCCCTTCTCCTTCCTAGGGAGTATTTACTGGCCAATGTAAATATGTAGTGGATTTGTGGTGGGAGGTAAATGCTGGTAGGTAGGAGTATGGGCTATCCAGGTTCAATCTCACTTCTACCACTTATGAGCTGTCTGATTTTAGACACGTTACCTAAGGTATCTGTGTCTCAGTTTCCACACCTATAAAATGGGATAATAATGCTGCCTATATCTCACACAGTTTTTAAGATCAAATTAAATAGCCTACCCAAACCCTTATTATACTTCCTGTTACACAGTAAGCATGCAACAAATGTTTGCTGATATTATGTGTATTTTGCATCTAGTGAGAAAAGGTATTTTCTCCTCAGAACCTACCACAGATGTGTTGAGAGACAGATCTGCCAAAGTAGAGAAATTTCCAGAGCCGTGAGGGAGATCCTTCGCTACAAAACAAATAAATGCTACTAGCTGATGTCAATATTTTTTATATTGTAAGAGGATAGGAATAACATACTAGTTTAAATTCACATTATGCTATAAATAAATTTTAATCATTTATCGATTTATGAAAATAGGCTTATTAAAAAGAGTATATTACAATGGAAGAAAGAGGAAGAACACAAGTATAAAGCAGGTAGCCAGACAAAGAGAGACAAATGAAAGACTAGTTTCTTTTATCTTTAATATTACTTGGTTTCAATTCCTTTCTTATACCTATTTATGGTTCAGATTTTATTTATATCTAGATATTAAAATACGTTTTTCAAAATGGTTTAGAAGACTCAATTCAAAGAGGCTATGTACATTATATATCCATGATTTTAGTCTTGTATCCAAATTTGATTTTATTAAGAGAGCTTTTATCCTGAATCCCAGGAAGAGCATTTCCATTGGTATCCATTTTTGGAGTTTTTTAAAATACTCCAAGACATTCATGGTGCCAAATATAACTGAGCCATTCAGAAGGCCCCTGAGGATTTTACCTCACCAGCAGCCCTGACAGAACCCTGGAGATGTTGGGTCAAAGCCTATCTCCAACATAAACTTAAAAACTGACCAGAGGCTTCTATAGCAGGCACAGGTGTCCCAGAATATTCAACAGTCCCATGGGTGGTATGGCAACCTGATTGCTGGTTTCTCATTGAAAATAATGATTAAATATACCTGAGGGGCATGAAATTTAGCAGAGAAATGCCAAATACATATTATAACCCTATTAAATCAGAAAAATTATATCAGCGTTTTCTTTGGCAAGTAGTATTTACTCATCAGTCATATCAAACTATAGTTTTTTAAAATAATTTTATTAGTGGATTGCAATTATACATCACAAGGAGGTTCAATGTGACACCAGTAGACATGCCCACAATGGCCTATTTCCTTCCATATCCCATCCCTCTTCCCCCTCTCCTTCCCTGTACATGTTAGTGAAATTTGTAGTAATACCTCCATAGATTGCCATAGTATTATTTGAATTGTT
Organism: Glis glis; assembly: GCA_004027185.1. Classification (NCBI taxonomy): domain Eukaryota; kingdom Metazoa; phylum Chordata; class Mammalia; order Rodentia; family Gliridae; genus Glis; species Glis glis. The sequence goes on along the minus strand of PVJS01001052.1, from coordinate 32,004 downwards.
TCCTTCCTCTATCCTCCTTTTTTCCTTCCCCAACTCCCTCCCCCAATCCCCTTCCACTATCCTCCAGGTTTATCTCTACATTATTTAAATTCCCTATAGTTTTTATTTAGGTATTTTACTGATGCAAAAGCATAATGACATAGCCCAGAGGGATACAGCAAACTAGATAAAAGCAAGGGAGAAAGGGAGGAAAGAAGTAAGGGCAGAAGTCTAGTTGCAAAATTAAGCCAAATGAAAAGCAATTAGTGAACTCTGTCTATAGCTGGGGGAATTGGTATGCGCCTGTATATGTCAAGTTCATTCAAATGCCCTTCCTTGCCTTTTCTGTTGCCTTATAGGTCAACCACACAGCCAATCCAATCTACTGCTTGAAAGAAATCAGATGACCTCTTTCAGTGATAGAGACAACATGTTTCACAAAACAGCAGTTTTAGTTAAGCTGCATGATACAGTATCTTCTACAAAGTGGTCATTCAATAATAATTTGTCGATAGGTCTAGTTACTCTAATAATAAAAGAGAATGGCAAATAGTTCAATTAATGCTTATTAAACAAAAGCTACATATTGAATCTGCCACTTCAATTAATTTGGGCCTTTGTTGACACTATTAATTTCTAAAAGCCTTTTTCAAAGAAAGAAACAACCAATCATTTCCAAGAAAAATACACAGATTTTCTTTGAATTGATAGTATATACAAGGAGAGAAAACACTTGAGCATAACTGGTTTTGAAAGGACTATGGCTTTTCTAAGTTCTGTTAAATGACCTACAGGAATAATGAAAAGAAAGAGAGTTAACTCCCCTCATATTGTATACTGAAGAGAGAATGAGAACCTGCCCTGTTAGATTGGGCATTTTTAATCAATGTTCAATCATTTAGAATATAGAGAATGCACTAATGATCCTTTCATGAATATGAAATGAGCAGAAATTTTCTGTCCCCTTGGATACAGAAGAAGGAATCCGTCACTGGCATCACTTGGCCAATTTGCACGAAATAAATATTAAGCACTTTTGCTGAAATTTAACATATAGTGTTACACACTATGTCTATGCAGAAAACAGAGATATTTGTAAAAGTATAAAGTCTGAATGGAGGAAATAGCAAAGACAAACATTTTTATTTTTTTCTCCCTTTTAAAGATGTTCATGATACTCAACGACAGATACCAAAATGCAGTAACGACTGAAAACAAAACGGTGCTTGAGGCAAATTTCTTCAAGCTTTCAAGGAACACTGGTACAAAGAATAAGACTCTCTAAGACACTCAATGAGCCAAATCAAGTAAAATAAAGTGGGAAAACATAGAGACTACTAATATAGCATTAGATACAACATGAAACATGAGAAGATAGGCAAATGTCCAACATACACATAAATGGTGTTTGAAGAGACTAGAAAATATAGAATGGAAACATTTTACATCCCCAAAGATCTACAAGAAGAAAAAATTCATGATATAAAACAAGACCAAAAGCCCAGTGTGGTGGTGCACTCTTGTAATCCCAGTGCTTGGGAGACTGAGACAGGAGATTGCAGGTTCAAGGCTAGCCTCAGCAACTTAGTGAGACCCTGTTTCAAAATAAAAAATAAAAGTATTTTGAGTACCAACCTGTGGTACTCATCACACTAAGCTTTGAATTTAGTGGTGAGCAAAGAACCCTCATGGAGTGCATAGTCTATTGAAGGAAGAATGTTCTATTAGATGGATTCTCATGATTAGTTGCTCAAAATTGATTGCTTCCTAATTATAAAAGTAGCCACAATAGTACTTTTAAAATAATCATCTAAAGCATTTTCAAGTCAGCTATTAGCTCATACCAATTAGGATGCATTTTATAACAATGGTCTACACTGCCTGCCAGGACATAGAAGTGCATTATCTCATTTGGTTCTCATAACTATAGGAGATTATTATTATTTTCTTCATTTTGCATATGGGAAGACTAAGGGGCTTTGAGAGATTTAGCAATTTATCCCAACTCAGACATTTAATAAAAAGCTAAGTCATAATTTAAGTCCCCTCAAAATGCATGCAACAAGGTGACAGTATTAGCAAAGACTGAAATTGATCAGAAACATGTATGTCTGAACTACATTATGATGATGTGAGACTACAATGCACCAATAAAGCAATATTTAAAAAAAATACATTTGCTAGGTCAGACATTGTGCTCCATAGACACAAGCTAGCTGTCTATAAAACATGAATGACTGCTTTTGCAACATAGAAGAGATTAATTTATATATTGTTTGACTTTCTATAATATATTTTCACCTTATAAATATATACATATATAGATATATCCTTATTACATATATAAATAATATATAAATAAATATAGATATGAATGTTTATTATATATCAATATAAATCTATTTATTCAATATAAAATATTAATTAAATATATAATATATTTATATGCTTATATAAATACTTCTGTATATATAAATATATAATATATAAATATATATATATAGGTGTTTTCATTTTTGTTTCATTTTGCCTCTGATAATCTAACTGATGCCATCTGATTAAATGAAACAATTGCCCTTGAACTCTCTCTCTATTCCCAGGAAGTAACATATGGCTGCAATGTGGTGGCAGCACAATTTTAGGCCTCTTCAAGAATTATGTGGCCATGGTAGTAATTTACTATCAACAATTTCATGACTCCTAATTCAGAGCGGCGGATTCGTGGCCTTAAAATGTAAACCCGTAGGTCAGCCAGCCAGCCTGTCCTGGATTCTGAACAGCCCTGCTTTTCAGCACACAACATCTGCCTTTCCCTTCACATGACCACTGCACTCAGGAGAATTTGGACCAACTCAGCATGCAAGGACAATAGGAGAGGCGTTTGCTTTGTAAATAGCACACAGCATGGTTATTAGAACAACTGACTTTGTATGAAGAAAAAAGAAAAGGCGTGTGTGTGTGTGTGTGTGTGTGTGTGTGTGTGTGTGTGTGTATGCAAGTACTTGGTATACAGAAAACAGGAAATGGTTCATTTTATGAACATTAAACAAAACCTTGTATTCAATGGTTGGCTAAATAATGACTTGTAATTGCAAACGTGTGAGTTTAAAAAATAAAATTTCACCCTCATCATCACAGTATTGGCATTGGAATTTCTTCTCAAGTTAAAATCTGAGATGCCCACAATTCTCGTGACTATAATATGACATCTCTTTCTGGTTTGTTGAATTTATTTTTTCTGCACGGCTTTGCTATAGCAATAGATTTTTACTGTGTGAGGCTCTGCATTCTAGCAAATTTGCAGTTGATTATCCTGGGCTCATTCAGGACCAATTTCCAGAGACAGTTTGTATGACCTTGGGGAAGCGAGTGTAGGACAATGATTTTTCTTTGCAAACTCACTAGACCTTTTATTATACTTGCATAGAGGGGAAAGCACACTTGGGAACTAAAAACTATGTCCTCTCATGCAAAAGATATGGTGCTCTACTTTATGTCATGCTATTAAACATATCAGTGGCTTCCTTCCTTCTTGGACATGCTTAACACTATAGCCTTTGTATCATGCAAGAAAGTGTCACCACACTTATTGCAACATGTGTGTGTGTCACTTTGTGGGATGTGTTTGGGTTTTAGAAATGGCTTCTTACCACCAACTCTTTTGCTAATCATTTGAAGAATCTCATTGTATCAATAGACAGTGGACACCTTGCTGTCACTAAAAGGCATAGATTGCTAGTTAGAATGACAAGACCCCAGCCAAGCTTCCTCCTTCCCTGTCCTGCCCAATAATTGCCCAGCTCACCAACCTAAACCAAAATGGCATTTTATAAGAAAATACAGTGTTTTCCACAGGCATGTTCTCATGGGTTCTGGTAAGAAAATACAAAAGGAAGATAAAAAGGCACCCTATTTTGGAGTAAGAAATGGACTTGGTGATAGTGCTGATGTAGGTCAAGCATCAGGGAACCTGAGAAAGGACAGATCGTTGAAGACAACACTCAAGAAATATCAGAGATTGTCCTTCTTCAACTCAAACTCTATAGCCATTGACCTTCATCACTGAGAAGCTCACACTGATGCTACACGAAGGGATCAGTGAGCTGGGTTCAACTCTACCTTCATTTCTTGTCACTCCTTGGGACCCATTGAACGATAACACGAAAGCAAACTCTTCCAGGACCCCACATGTTTCAAGTTCTTTCCACTTCTGGAGCTTTATTTGGGTTCTCCATCTACCTAGAATCCCATTCCCCTCCCATACTACCTTACCCAGGGGTCTCTCATTCCAATGAAGTTTATTTCTTATCATTCTATGTTTGTGTGTTTCCTTGAAGCATGATGAGTGGTTACCAGGGTCTGGTAAAGGTGTAGGAAAAGGAGGGATGGAGAGAGGATGGTTAATGGGTACAGGTGTGCAGTTGGATAGGTGAAATAACTTCTGAACCCCTATAGAACAAATTGCATAACTCTGGTTGACAACAATTAATTGCTTTTTTAAAAATAGCTAGTAGAAAGGATTTCGAATGCTCCTAACACAAAGGAATAATATATATCTCAGGAAATATTACAGTCAGGGACATATTCCAAATATATTCTAGACATATTCTGAGTTAGGGCAAAGTCAGCAACATATAGAATATATTACTTCATCTATATATCTTGAAGCCCTACAGAGCCTCTGGCATATACTAAGAGCTTAATAAGTGTGGGTTGGCAGTTAGAATAGCTATTATCATAAAAAATAACAAATGCTGCTGAGGATGCAGAGAAAGGGGAACTCTCATATACTGTTGGTGGGAATGTAAATTAGTACAACCATATGGAAAACAGTATGAAGGTTCCTCAAAAGCCAGAAACAGAACCACCAGCAATCCCATTACTAGATATATATCCAAAGGAAATGAAACCAATATGTAAGAGGGATTTTTGTATTCACATGTTTATTGCAGTGCAACCTAGGTTTTCATAGACAGATGAACGGATCGAGAAAATGTGGAGCCGGGCATGGTGGGGCATGCCTATAACCCCAGTACTTAGGAGGCTGAGACAGGTGGATCACCTGTTCAAGACCAACCTCCGCAACTTAGTGAGATCCTATTTCAAAATAAAAAATAAAATTGACTGGGGGTGTAGCTCAGAGGTAGAATACCCCTCCATTCAATTCCTAGTACCACACACACACAAAAAAAGAAAATGTGGAATATATACATAATGGAATATCATTTTCAGCAACATGGATGAAACTGAAAGATGTTACATTAAGTGAAATAAGTCAAGTGCAGAAAAACAAATACCACATGTTCTCATTCATATGTGGGAGCTAAAGAGTGAATCTTACAGAAGTAGAGAATACTATAGTGGTTACCAGAACCTGGGAGGGGGGTGGGAGAGGGTGATTAATGGGTACTAGCATGCAGTTGTGTAGGAGAAATATTGAATAGCTATGGTTGACAATAATTAATTGAATATTTTATAACTAGTAGAAGAGATTTTGCATGTTCCAAAACAGAGAACTGATACATGTCTCAGGTAATAGATATGCCAGCTACTTTGATCTGATCATTAGACATTGTATTCATGTATTGAAATGTCATACTCTACACCATAAATATGTACAATTGCTATATACCAATAGGAAGGAAGGAACGAAGGAACGAAGGAAGGGAAAAAGAGAGGGAAGGGAGGAGGGAATGTTGGTTGAATAGGTGCATAATCTTTGAAGGCTTCAAGTTCTTAATTGATGTCTTCAAATATCCATTAAAGGAAAAAAGTGAAACCTTTAGAATTAACTTCATTATTTCTTTGCTCTGTCACCCTGAGCAGGACTTTGTCCTTCAAAGTCCTAATTCCCCCATCTGTACAATGGGTATGATCCCACTCACCTCATGGGGTCGTTGTGATAATTAAATAAAAAAAAGATGAAGATGCCTAAAAACTTGCTTAGTCAAGTTCCTAACCTACAATAAAAATTAAATAAATGTTAGATAATATTATTAACCAAATAATTAAAGTTAACCCTTTGACCTCTAATATCCATAATTTTGCATATATCCATTTTTTTCATCATTATTTGCTGCTCGTTCTTGCTGAGATTTTTTGATTTTTGGTTTTGCTTTGGTCTCCTTTGGAGAGTTTTGTTGTGTTACATTACTCTGTTATCTGAATTTTTCTGGGGTTTCCCTCAATTTTCCTCCTCTCTGTGTGAGAAGAAATAGCCAGTAATTCAGGTGCCCAGTAATTCAGGGTTGGGTAACACACACATGTTGAGTCAGCAGGGGCTTCAATTTAGAACCACATCAGCAGACATCATCCTCTGTAAATATTTCAAAAATTGATGGACATGGCTGTTTTCACTATTCCAAATTACCATATGTGCCCATCACTCAAATTTGCTTCCATTCACAAATAAGCCTCATGATGTTATTCTTGAATAAAAGGCGCGATGAATCCAAATTTCTATATACATCAGTTTTAGTCATTCTTGTTCCCATCAAGGTTTGGCAAGGGAAAGGAAGGTTTATAAATTGATGATAAGAACCGGGCGTGGTGGCGCACGCTTGCAATCCTAATACTTGGGAGGCGGAGACCAGAGAATCCGGGTTCGTGGCCAGCCTCAGCTACTTAGTGAGGCCCTCTGCAACTTAGTGAGACCCGGTTTCAAAATAAAGTATAAAAAATAGGTCCAGGGGTGTAGCTCGGAGGTTAAAAGCCCCTGGGTTCAATCCCCGGGACCGCAAAAACAAATAAATAAATAAATAAATAAATAAATTGATGATAGGAGTGAATTCTGCACAATCCCATAGGTCAGCAATGTCTAACAGCGTTCTTAAAAACTAAAGGTCAAACCCCCCAAAAGTCTGAAGTTATTTATCAAAGGCAGTAATCTTATTTTCCTTCTTTTAAGACCACCACCATGCTTATTTCCCAAATGATCTTTGGTATTTGCTTGTTCTGTAAGTAGAATTGGAAATAAATTTAGCTTTAGTACTCTCCTAATTGCAGGCCACCCTGGTGCTTGAGTCCGGGCCGCCTCCACCTTGTGCCACAAATGCCCAGTGCCCATTCCATCTTCTGGCTTTCACTCAAACTTTCCCCATCTTCTCACCCACTACATCCTCAGATCAAATCCTGGGCTCCACCCTCTATTAGTTCTGTGGCCTTTGAAAATATATTTAACTTTCTCTAAATCTCAATTTCCTCATCTATAAAATGGAGGAGAAAAATAGGCTCTGTCTCCAATGGTTGCTGTCATGATTAGTTTAGTGATTTATTTTTTTAGTTCAATTCCTGGCATTGCACAGCACATACTTCATGGCTAAAGATATCATTGCTGTTGTTAATCTGCCTATTCTATCCTACTCAACTGCAAAGCCCAGTTACCCTATACCTTTCCCACATAGTTTCTTCCTTTACTGCTCTGACTCATAGGTTTCACGGACTGTTTGGTTTCTATATTAATCAAATATATTTGGAAGTGTTTGCAAAAGTAAGATAATTAAGACATCATTTCATGAAATCAACTAGTCATGAGGATATCTTCCCAGAAAATGACAATTTGCTTGTTCTCCTAATGATTTTTTTCTGATGTGTGTGTATATACATAAAATAATTTTGTTTTGCAAAAAAAGATCATGGGTTTCTAAGAGAAAATTGTATGACAATAATGGAAAAATAAAATAAATCAGATAATCCAGGGAATAATTTATTTTTTAGCTAAATTATGTCTAACAGTAGGACTGGAAGTATCCAAAGTTATCAAAGGCCAATCCTGAAAGAGAATAAGTCATACAGCAAGACTGGGGTGGGAGTGTTTAGACATCTGCAAACAAGGTAAGAGAGGGCAGACAGCCAGATGGGAGGAAACCCAGGGTCACCCAACTGTGTTTCAAATTTAAAAAAATAATAATAACAAATAAGGTACTCCTCCTGAAGCTCCCACTTTTAGCTGATAATCAGAATCAACATGCATGTTGTTAAGAATACAGATTGCTAGGTAGCACCTTAGATTTACTCAGAACCTCCCAGGATAAGGTAAAGGCTGAGAATGCATATTATTAATAATATTGCCAATTGTTTTTGATGACCAATTGAGTCTGGGGACCTCAACAGTATTTTTGTAGGAAAGAATCATTCCTTCTGCAGCTGGGAATGCTCTGGGTCCCAGAGAGACGATCAGGGTGCTGCCTGTCCTGTGGAGACAGCACCTGGAACCCTGGGAGGATGAGAGGAGACATAGGTAGGAACTATTCCAACTTTCCCTCTTGCCATTTGAGACCTGAGAAGTAAAAGGAAGTCAGGGCTCCGAGGAAAGCCGGGTGGTCCCCAGCATAGATTTTAATTGCATGACTCTATTGCCAGGTGTTTTCCTGAGGGACCAAGCCTCCGTGTGGTTACCAACAAACCTGAGAGGCATCCTCAGGAGTCTTTCAGCCTCTGTGTTGTCATTTTACCTGCATCAAGAGAAAGTTTGAGACAAAGTAAATAATGTATATCTTTTCTTTAAAAATCAGCATAAATATTTCATAGACTGTACAGTAAATAATAAATACATTTGGAGAAAACAATATAAATATTTGATAGTTTGCAGAGCAACTGTTAAGCCTTGGATTACATATGAATGTTCCCAAAATCCAATAAATCCTAAATTACATACAAATGGTTCAAAAGTGACCCACACGTAGTCATGGGTGCAGTTTTAAAAGTCGCTGTTCGTTTCTTAGTCAGGGGAGTGTTAAATCAAGATGTCACACTCTGTAACAGCCTGCTTGTGAATCATCCGAAATTTCAGTAACTCCCAAGTGCCTATGTCTTCTGATAATATTTGACTTGTATCTTGAAATAATAAAAACACCCTCTGCCTATGGGAGAGATGCAGGCATACCCCACCATGCTGCTGCTGCTTTTAATGCAAAAAAAAAAATTTTCCAATCCTGCAATGATCACTCCCACAGAAAGAATGAGTAATAAGCATCAACAGCCTCTTGTAAACTGAGCAGGTAAATCTTTTCCACGCTCGTCAGTGGGTCAAATTGTTGACTACAAAGCTTCAACCAGTTAAATGCTTTTTTCAGGTTATAGGGACTTGGTTGATACTCACGAAGTGATCAATCCATCCTGCCGCAGACTCCTGGCCCTTCATCTGTTCCATTTTTACCTCCCTTTGCAATTCTAACTATGTGGAACTCCTGTCCCCACAACCCACACAAGTTCATCTTTGTCCTCTTCCGTGTCTATTATTCCCTGTCATGTAAGTCCTTTGAGACTCAGTCCCCGTACAGCTCCCCTGGGAAATTGCACTCAAAAGAACTTGCATAAACCTCTCTTGTAGCATGTGTCCTAGAGAATTCAAATAGCTGTTTGTATTATTTATTTACTACACATCCCAGAACCTAGAAGAGCACCTGGCATAGTTGACTCCATCATAAAGATTCGCGAAATGAATATATGCATATGCATATTGACCAGGAACAACACTATAGTGTGTGTGTGTGTGTGTGTGTGTGTGTGTGTGTGTGTGTGTGTATTACTGGGGATTGAACCCAGAGGCATTCTACCTCTGAGCTGAACCCCCAGCCCTTTTTTTGTTCTATTATTTTTTTTTTATTTTGAAACAGGGTCTTACTAGTTTCCTGAGAACCTCACTATGTAGTTGAGGATGTCCTTGTACCTGCAATCCTCCAGTCTCAGCCTCCCAAGTACTGGGATTACGGTCATGCACCACCATGCCTGACTTGGACCACTATTTTTATACATCATGTCCTCAGAGCCAGGTATAGTGCCTCACACAGAGCAGGTGCCCCCAAAGATATGTTGAGTGGATAAATAGTCCTAATCAGGTAATAATGCTTCTGTGTGTGGCAAAGGCATATGTAATGTGGAACAGAGAACAAGGGAGAGGAGAGAAGAAATAGGAATGTGCCAAACTATAGCTTCACTCTTCACATTGAAACATATCCCTGGGGAAGATTTAAAAAGTACATGCCTTAACAACGGCTTATAAAGGGGATGAAGAGTATATTTTTTTCAAAAATAAATCCCCTTAAGACTAAAAAAAGTTCCTGGTTACACCCATATAGTATTTATATAGTACATTCTTGTAAGAAGCTGGAAGCACAACCACATTTGGCACATTAAATTTTGCATCAAATCACCCCTGCGCGGTTGATGGAGGCAATCTATTCACCTCATTTTCCCCTTGGAGGAAGCAAAAGCAAATTAAAAAAGGAGAGAGAGAGATCTGATGACTGGCTCAGAGGCACACAAAGAGGCAATAACTGATCCAATTTCTTCTCCACAGCTCTGTAGAGCACATCGCTCTAAAAGGTTAGATGGGTAAGTCTGGTATTAAGACACTCCAGCTGTCTGTAATCAGTCAACAAAAGTTCATGGCGTTTAAGCATCACTTAGGACTTTGACAGTGAGGGATACCCAAAGAAAAATAAAACACAGCCCCTGGCCTCAGGGAGTTGAGAATCATGGGAAGTAGAATTCTAATAGCCAAATAGAAGAAGCTAGTTGACAAGACAAGCACTAGGGACATGCTTAAATCCCAATGCCCACCATTAGATGGCCAGTAAAATTGAATGGAGGAAATAATATAATACTTAGGGTTCTTTCATTGCATGGGACAATAACCAAAAAAGAAAAAATTAATAAGTAAGTGAATGGGGAGACACAAAATATAAAAGATGGCTGAAAAGGCAGGAAGCTCCAAAGTGGCTAGTCACAGGAGCTTCTTAAAAGCCTAGCCCAGCGACCATGACTGGAATGAAGGGGTGATTCCTTCTATCTTCCATGATTCTCTTCAATATCCAAAGTCGTAGTAGAGTCCAATTGGCTGGTCCCCATGGTCATATTGGGGTAATAACAGGAAGGATCTGGTGGAAGTAGCCCCTAAGGGCTTCTCAGCCTCAACCAAGGAGGCCTGTCTCCTGGCTCATCATTCCTCTATGACCCCACGCAATTAATAACTTCCCAAAAAGGACACTGAAGAGCTTGGGTTGGGGGTCATAGAGGGCCACTAGAAAATGGCAAGTGCTCTTAGAAATGATTACTGTGAAAGGAATTCAGCAGAGGGAGAAATTCCTGGCCATGCAGCAGGGAAGAGTAATGAAGGAGGTGGGACTTGAGGTGGGTCTAGAAACCTTTAGAACCCTTAATTTGATGGAGCAAGATAAAAGCTCATGACCAAAGCACCAAGAAATGAGGCAGGACAACAGGTACTACTGCCAATGAAGTCAACAAGACCCACTGGCCTTGAGTAATAATCATAAATACAATTGTTTTTATAAAACAGGAGTTTACTTGGTTTCCAGGCAAAAGAACACACACCAATGAAGAAATGCACTGAATTAACTGAGAAATAAAATCCAAGGGTTTCAAGTACTAGCAAATGGGTTGGTGGTACATATATCAAACTAGCTCTCTGAATGGTGTGGAATGAGTTGGTAGGTCTATGCAGTGTGTATGATTATTCAAACACATCCTATTGTTTGAAGGTAAAGAAAGAGTTTTCAGTTAGGTTCAATAAGCACTGGGGTAAAGGAGTCACTAGTGTTCACTGCTCTTTAATTGTTTCAACTAGTTGTAATAAAACACAGCATTCAGTTTTAATATCTCTTGGGTAAGAGGAAAAATTTCCTTTTGGAATACTTGGATAAGATTTAAATCATATCATATATATATATATATATATACATATATATATATACATATATATATATATACATACATATATTATGTTTAATGTGTGTAAAATACTTTAATGCTTACCAATTCTTCTATGAATACACATATATATTTTTGGACTTAGGATTGAACCCAGGGGTACACTACCTCTGAGCTACACCCTCAGTCCTATTTTATTTTACTTTTTCTTTTGAAGCAGTCTCACTAAGTTGCTGAAGGTCTCGCTAAGTTGCTAAGACTGTCCTCAAACCTGTGATCTTCCTGTCTCAGCCGCCCATGTACTGAGATTACAGGCATGCACTACCAGGCCCAGCCTTCCTATAAATATTAATCCGATTGAGCCTCACAGAATTTCCATGCTATACCTATGACCCCTGTTTCTATTTTTATTTTATAGAATAGAACTAAGCTCAAAGATGTAAATGACTTGCCCAAGATAACAATCAGGGTCAGTCAGCTGACTCCGTGTATTTCTTTTTCCAAGTCATGTGTAATAAAGAGTCAGTAAAATATTACACCGTGTGTAAATTTTAGTAATCCACGTGCTCCTAAGGTCCAGACTGAATTGAATAACCTAAAAAACACTTATGCCTTCTTAAGCATGGTGATGAAATTCTCTGATTAAAAAAATAAAAACAACATCTCTTTCAGTTGGAGAAAGAACTGTGGAGAGCATGTGTCATCAGTTAACAAATATTTACTTGGTGCTTTGCTTTGTGCAAACTGTCCTCCAAGACAAGCCAGGGCCTGTGGCCATGCACCTGGGAAAAGCCATGAGAGTTGAGCTGGATGGAGAAATGAGGAAGACGCATGACTGGCCTGTGACCACAGTTCTAAGAGTAAAGTATCCAAAGGATTTCATGGAGGGCAAAGGTAGAAATGAGACAAAAGCAGATTGTTGAACCAAAGATTCTCTGAAGAAAAAAAAGATGGGCCGAAACCCAAGAGCAATAAGACTGGACCAGCGGTCCCACGCAGAACCGTGGAGGAGACCTTCTAGAACTGTGGAGGAGACCTTCTTCTAGAACATGGAGGAGACCTTCTAGAACCATGGAGGAGACCTTCTAGAACCGTGGAGAAGACCTTCTAGAACCATGGAGAAGACCTTCTGGAGGGGGTGGAGTTTCCCTGAGGCTTGCTATAAAATACCTAGAGCCCCACCCCAGGGAAGGGAGAGGTATGTTAAGGAAGAGAGCTGAGGAAGCTCTCAAGTCTGAGTGAACAGGAGACACAAGAAAGCCCAAGAAACAACCTCCCTCAAAGAGCTCTGAATCAAGCTGGAAAGATGGGACATAAACACTGGAAGATGCAGTTGATAGTGCAGGACACGAAACCAATAAGAAATAAAAGAAGTCGGCATGAGACACAGTAGGTCAGGGAAGGAAGAGACATCCGAGCCCAGGGCATTCTCTGAGAATTCTACCCAGGAAAGACGTAGACCTTGAGAAATGTGCTTGTGGCCCATATTTCTTGCCAATTAGCTTTGAAATATAATCCCAGACTTGAAAATCACTTTTCAATTTATCACTCTTGGGAAGCATAGCCCTTGCTCCCTGTATTTATTTTTTCTGTGTCTACCCTCAATGATTTCTCTGAAAGCCAGTCAAAGTATCAGATCTAGAGGCTTTCATTTTATCTAACTTCAGCAGACCTATATTGAGTGCCTCTGCTCTGTGCTTGGTGCTGTAGAATGTGCCAGATTTGTGGAAATTGATAAGTCAAAGGTCCTTGTCCTCAAGAAACTTAGAGTTATCCAGGAAATAGAAACATATAAATGAATGCTTGGAAAACATGGTAGAAAGGTCTAGGGAAGTGATTGGCATAAAAGCCAAGAGCAATGAGTTCTGTCATTAGCAGAGAGAATTTATTTTCCTTCAGTTATTCAATAAATATTTGAGTGTTGACCAAGTTCTCTGTACTACCATAAACACTTGGGACTACCTAATATTAAGCCACAGTCTATCCACTGGAATAGTTTATATTTTAATTGGGGAAGAAGACCATCCAAGTGCTTTACCTTTCAAGAAGAAACATTGTGTTCATCATGAGACTATACCACCAAAAGGATAAAGAATCATTGCAGCATGAATCCAATTTGATAGCATCTGATAAAGGATTTCTCAACATACCACCTCTTCCCACTATCCTACCAAACCATACACGGTCCTCAAGAATTTGCCATGAGCAAAGTCAACAATCTCAAATACCAGTCATTTAAATGGGCATTCCTGTATTACTCATCATAAGGAGCAGTCATTATAGCAAGAAGAGTGTATGCATGGGCAGGGATGGGGCCCAGTTTGAGGTGGCATCAGGCCTGCCTGGCACTGGCCATGTGTGTTCTGGTGCAGGCCAAGGAGAAACCAACATGAGGGTCTAGAGTTCCCCTGCCTGGAGCGTGCTCCCGGTTCTTAGGTTGTGCCAGACTCACAGGGTTTCTGAACAACTGGAAGACAGCCACACAGAATCATCTCTGGCCACTGATGAGTACCTACCACTCAGGGGTGTCGGGAGAACTAAATGAGTTAATAAATGGCAGGGTGTATAACTGCCTGTTACATGGGAAGCATCATGTACATAACAGTTATTGTTGTCATTACTATTGTTATTATTCAGTAGTCAGTCCAAATATGTCATGCAATTGCTTTTCAAATTACTAGCAAGCAAGGAGAAAATGAGGAAATCTGTTTATTGACTTGAGAACACAAGGAAAGTGTGCAATTGGCTGCAAAATCCCACTATCTTTTAAAAACTCAGAACCATGTTTATCTTCCCATTTATAAAAACAGAGTTGTCACGCCCTCCTGTTTATTAGGAAGGGCGGATGCCATGCATGCGTGCGTGCGTGTGTGTGTGTGTGTGTGTGTGTGTGTGTGTGTACCAACTATTTAAAACCAGGCCTACAGACAACTGTAAAAGCAGCCTTCAAACATCATTTTAAATATTATGGGCATCTTTTAGCTTTTTTCTCCAAAATGTATACCAAGTGACTCATTGCCCCACCCATTCTAGTCTTCACCTAGGTTTTCTATGTCCCCTTCTTTTTTTTTTTTTTTTTTGCGGTACTGGGGATTCAACCCAGGGGCGTTCTACCTCCGCTCTACACCCCCGGCCCTATTTTTTTATACTTTATTTTGAAACCAGGTCTCACGAAGTTGCAGAGGGCCTCACTAGGTAGAGACAGAGAGAGATACAGGGAGAGAGAGAGAGAGAGAGAGAGAGAGCTGAGGCTGGCCGCGAACCCAGATCCTCCGGTTTCCGCCTCCCAAAGTACTGGGATTACAAACGTGTGCTACCACGCCCGGCCTATGTCCCCTTCTTAATGTAAAACTAAAATGGGGATATTTTGGCCATGTCTTCTAATATTTTAATCTAATCGTGCCCCCTTAAAATTATCCTATTATTGCATAAAGAAAGGGAAGGGAAAGCAAAGGTCATGGCATAGAGACGGTTCCTGTCAGATACAACTGGAAAACCTGAAGCTCTTTCAACACTGGGGAGAAGAACCTGAGAGGAAGAAGAGAAAGGGAGAGATGAGAGGCCCCACGCGGGGCTTTTGCTTTCCTCCCACCTGGAGGTTAAGCCTTGGGGTGAAGAAGTAGTGGAAGTTCCCTGATTAGCTGGCTGAACCCTACAAGGAAGGGGGCTTGCTCCACACTTTCCAAGGCACACGCTAAAAAGAGCATTAGCTTCTCCAAGAAGATGACATTTAGGCCTACAGTCAAAAGGGTGAGGTAGATCTACAGGCAGTGATCTCAGGCCACGTATGGTATCTGTGACCCCCCAAATCTCAGCAAGTCCTGTAATTGGGGAGAGCTATGGGGATTATTGAGACTGTGCACATAAGCCATAGTGTCAACCATGATCCTCAGCCACAGGAGCCAACACAATGCCCTAAACCAGGTGAGCCTAGCTATACTTGGCAGACATTGGCCCCCTGTGCTAGTGCCCAGGGGGTGCCAAGGACCTCTCAGAAGAATCCAGCAAGACCTAGTACCGCCCACCACCCACCCCACCCTCCACTTCCTCTTGCATCATATGCTACTGGGAAGAAAGAAATAGGTAAGGTCTCTTAAAATAGAAAAAATCACTTTGAGAGTTGGAGATTTCTTTTTTAAATAATTTTTATACTTTTATCGGTGCAATGTAATTATACATCATAATTAGATTCAAAGTGATACAAACACACATGCACACAGCACTTGGTGTATTTCCTTCCATGTACCCTCCCCTTCCTCCTCCGCATACATGTTAGTAAGATTGGCAGTGAAACCTTGTTTTGAACTGTTCTCTACTTCAATCCACATTTTCCTCTTCAACATCTCTCCCCCAAGCCCCTTCCACTGTTTTACTGTTTTCTCTCTTCATTTGACCGAAGTCCTTGTGCTTTCTGTTTTTGTTCTAGCTTCTATATATGAGAGAAAACATATGACCCTTGACTTTCTGAGACTAGCTGATCTCACTTAGCATACTATTCTCTAGTTCCATCCATTTTCCTGCAAATGACATAATTTTGCTCTTCTTTTATAGCTCAGTAAAATTCCATTGTGTGTATATACCACATTTTCATTATCCAGTCACATCTGTTGATGTACACCTAGGTTGGTTCCAACAAATGACTATTCAAAAGAAACTATTGGAAATGCCACAGGCTAAGTTATCAATAATTGGTAAGATCAAGTTACCCATTTCACTACCAACAAGAAGAAGAAGTTAAAGCAAGATGAGTCTTGGGATAGAAAATAAACTTTGAGGTGTTTACAGATCTGATTGAAGGACTACATGTAGATAGCCCACAGTTATAGGTGCAAGGTATCTAGATTTCCTGAGACAGCCAATATTACTTATAAATAATCCATCTGATTATCCCCATAATATTGATTTTTATTTAGAAAGCAGAGAGTATTACCCAAAGAGTATTATCATCTCAGAGGTGGTTAAATTTTTTAAGGGAAGAATCATCATGTTTTTCTCAACAAAAAGGAAATATTGCTCAATATGTAGAAAATAACATAGGTTTCTTACAGCAAGTGAAACTTCTCTTTTAACAAAAGGTTACTCCCACATGCTTTGGAGAAAGAATTTTTTTCCTTTGGCCTCCTTTCAAGTTTAAAGAAAATATACTATATATATATATATATATATATATATATATGTATATATATATATATATATATGTATATATATATATATGTATATATATATATATATATTATTCCCAGTTTATGAAAAGAAGGCAAGTGCTTTATATAAATATTGGAACCAAAGAAAACCAGAAAGAGTGAATATTGTTCAGAATCAAAAATTAAAATGCCCATAAAGGCTAGAAGAGAAGAACAGATCTTAAAGTGAAATTCTGAGTATGAAGAAGCATACCAACGGCTCTCAAGTCCTTCACTGGACAAGAAGAACTAAATGATCTTTAATTCTCCCTCCTCAAAATTTCTCCCAAATCCCAGAAGAACTCTTTCCAGGATGGAAATAAGTCCACATTATATTTGTGCACAACTATAGAGATGAAGCAAAAAATAAATAGTTCTCTATTTACCTTAGGTCCTCATAAAAACTTGAAATTACCCTTGCCAAAAAATAGCAAACATGATAAAAGATAATTTTCTCTTTTAGTGTAAAATGAAATAAAGCAAAACAAAGTAAGGCAAAGTTGTTATTTTACAGTTTCAAAATCAAGGAGCAAATATTTTTAATGATAATATAAAATTTTGATGAGGTTTCAATAATACAAGTGCACTCATGGCTGGTGGCCTAAGACCTTTTGGTAAGCAATGCAGAAATATATGACAAAAGCCATAGGGATGTCCCCAACCTCTGATCAGCAACACTATTATCCAAATTCTGAGAATTAACTTTAAAAAATGTTGCAGAAAAGCAAATAGTTTTGTGCACAAAGATATTTACTGCAATCTTTTCTACACTGCTAAATCAAACAAAAACCTCAAAACTATATATGACTAAATATTCAAAATAGGTATATGATACATTAACATAATATAATATTCTGCTTCCTCGAGGTTATTTATAATGCAAACCATATAAAAACATGGGGCCACATTTACTTTATAATGTCAAAGGGAAAATAAGATATCAATATGCACCTACTCTCTGTCAAAAGATATGAAGATGTTTGCATGCAATATGAAAGTAACAAATATCGTTTTATTCAGGAGTAGTGTTCTGTCTAAAAACTCCTTAATATTAATTTTATTTTAATAAAGTATTCTGTGCCATTTTTAAGAAAGTTCTTATAGGAGACAATTTGGTTTTGATATAAATCCAGACATTAAAGTCATAATGTGTTTTAAAAACTCTCTTTCAAATGTAGACAATTTAGACATTAAAAGAGAAATGGAAGTAAAAGGGCTGGAGTGAAGAATACTGTCTGAGACAAGCCTCTCTCACCAGTAATCGTTTCTTCAAAAAGGAGAAACCAGGTGATAGAATTTTTATATGTTGTTTCAGTTTTTTCTTTCTGAAGGTTTCTCTCTTTTAACTGCAGAAGGTGAGAGATTTTAAAAGAAAGAAAGAAAGAAATGTTCTGATTGGTTAGCTACTCTACAGAACTGCCAAATCTAAGCAGGAAATAAAACAGCAGCTTTGATAAGAGTTCACAATAAGATTCTTGCATCTAAGAAATTAATGCCCCCACCCAAAAATACCCACAGGAGCTTTTAAAATCAAAGCTCAAAGTAGGTTATAATTAGCCATGCCTTGGACCGGCCACTGTATTTGAAGGTTAAAGTGTTTTCTAAGGAGAGAATGGGAACCAAACTCAATTAAGTAGAGGTGGATAGTAAATTGAATTTAGTGCTCAAAGGTGCATTGTACTTGGGAGTTGTACTTGTTTAAATAGTGAGCATGGTAGAGCAGAAAAAGCACTAAAACCTGGTGTCAGAATATTGGGTGCTAATCACAACTCTACCACGGACTGCTAGGTGGTCTTGAGGAGGGAGAATCACAGCTTTACTTGTTTGGGGTTTTGTTTCATCTAAGAATTGAAGGAGTTGGTTCAGATTGCTGAGGTCTGCTAATAGGCTAGATCTATCTGTGGGGCAATGCTTAGGCTCGCACTCGATGTGTGGAAGTTGTAGATCATCTGAGAAGAGTTCTTGTCATTGAAGGAATACTTCATAGGGAGGGATCAGATCTCCATTACTGATGCTCTCCAGCCCATAATCACCAGAAATACACCTATATTCAACAAAGTCAGGGTCACTGAATCATAGCAATGAGGAGACACCACACTGAACCATTGGACGGGCATGTCAGTGAGAGGACTTTAGAATGACCTTGTGTTAGCATTTGGGCTTGTTAGGTCATTTAAAGGAGAACTCAAGGAAGCAGGTTTTTTTTTTTTTTCTTTAAGAATGCCATCAGGAAGTGGAGCAAATTTATCACTGGGTAGCTTAATGATTTTTTTTTTCTAATGGACAAGAGAAACAGACTGGAACTAAAGCTATAATTGGTAAGGAAGCAGTAGTCACTCATGTTAGCTCAGAAAGCAGAATGTTTGGCCATTTTGGTTTGGCCAGATTTCTTGATTTTGACTGTGTTCAGACATGTTTACAGAGCAGTTCTGTTTTATCTTACTCCATCCACTATCAGAGAGAAGAATTGTCTGGTATTGATATTCTGTGAAATTGTTTATGTCCAACAGAACTCCATGGTTTAGCTGTTACAGCCAGACAGCTCCAAGCTGACAGCAGTCATGGGCTGCGTTTCTCTTTCTCACCATGAAGAAAATAATTAACTCCAGGGGTAAGTAATTAGCTCAAAAGCCAAAAAAGGAGGCCCCAGGCTGGAAACTATTGAAAGGTAGTCAATCCATAAAGCTGAAGCTCTGGGAAAATGAGCCAGAAAACAAGTATTGACTTGGAACAAAAGAAAAAAAAAAAGGAAGACAGACATATGAGCAGGTGACACAGGATGGCTATGGAACTAACTCCTAGAAGACAGAGCTTCCACAAGGCTGCTCCATCTACGCACAGGGCCTGGAAAGTCTATTGCTAGAGCAGACCTTTAAAGGGATTGAGCGCGGTCAAACATAGTAAGAATTCAGGTATTTACCAGGTCTATGATTTTCATGAAACCTTGCTCCAAATGGTATTTTACCTTAGACACAAGACTGATTTGTGAAATAACAGATGTTGGTCTATTTTAGTAGATTATTTTAGTTAGAAATGGAATCAAGCCATTAGATGTTGCACTCTACTTAATCCCTCACTTGTCTATGCATGGATCCGGGGGACCACCATTTACCTTTTGCAAGTTATCAAAACTATAGATAATATTTAAGAGGAAACAAGTTCAACCAGATGGGAAAAATATCCATTTCAAATTCTATGGAGACTTTCTGGTTTCAGAGAGTACATCCCATTTCCCAAATAGTATATCTGCTTATATCAGAACATGTACTCTGATTTTCTTTCAAATATCAAAAAACTTGTCTTGCCAAGGCAGACTTATTTAGTGATGCTGGAATTCGCAGTCTGCAGTGGTTAATCAGTTACACGTTGTGGTAAGCATCTGTAAGACAGGAGTTTGGATAACACTGAAACGTGTTTAAACAGCACACGCTGAGGCACAAATCCTCTTCCTCCCAAATCTCCGGATCTCCTGGGGTGTGTGCTTAGAATACAATAATTCTAGACACCACACAGCTAGCAGTATCCTAGGAACCCAAACAATTTTTTAGAAGTTGCCCGCAGTATCCGTGGTTTGCAGAATGACAGAAAAGAGCTGGTGTTCGTTCCAGTAATTAACTTGGCAGCATCAGGGGCAGGAAGCCCCCTGTGGAGGGGATCATAACTCCTTTCCTCTGGGGGAAGTCTGGCTGGTGCCTGGGTGGATCCCTGACCTCTGGCAGATGGAGGAGTATCTGAATACACAAAATCGGGAAAGTAAAAATGATTAGAAAAAGGCAATTTGCTAAATGAAATCTGCATCAACTGTAACAGTTCATCAGAACCTATGAGGATCACCAGGAAGTTGTTTTAACCCCCTACATGCCTCCAACAGATCCTGAAGTAACCCCCTTTTTTTTATTTCCTTCTTGAATATCTGTACTACAAGGGTAAATAGAAATATACTTGACCTCCACCAATTTCAGGCCTTCTTTCCTGGTCTGTGCTTTTCATGTATGTGTGAGTGTGTGTGTGTATACATACACATATATGTATGTATTTATTTATTTATAGTTTTATACCCATTGTACTTTTTATCTGATAACAAAAAAAAGAATGCTACCCTCTTGGAGAAAATCCCAGAAGACCTCTTCTGAACAGTGCTAGTGGAAAGAATAAATCATGCAATTGCGGGTCAGGTAGACTTCTTGGGATTCACACGCTGCTGCTGTTATTTGTACCTTGGTGCTGCCTCAGTCCACTGTGATGGAACTGAACTTGGGAAATAATGCCAGAGTTCAGAGCAGCTCTCAGAAGGCTACCGTGGGGGCTCTTGGAGGCTGGCTCTGCACACTGCAAGCTCACACTCAGCACGCTCACACCCTGTACTTCTAGAAGGGTGTACCTGCCCACTGAGAAGCCCTCCTAGGTCATGGTTTAAGGCAGAGTTTTGCATACTTTGCTGCCTACTGAATCACCAGAAGGCCTTTAAATTGCTCTCATGTGAAACCCACCCCTGACCATTTACGGTAGAACCTCTGCTAGTGGACCCAGGCATTAGTAGTTTTTAAGGCTCCCCAGATAATTCTGTTGTACCACCAAGTCTGAGAAGCAATGGTTTATGGTAAAGAACAACAAAAAGGCAACCTAAGGTCAGTAAACATCTCATTACTGTGACTCGGTTGAAATGGAGCCAAGCTAACCCCCAGTGATGTTTTAGGGCCAGCCACCCCCAAAGAGTTAGGGAGGAGATGAAGGAGCCCTCCGAAGTTCCAACAGAGGCCCGTTGACTGCTACAGCTTGTTTGTGCAGAATGCTATATCTGCCATGGTGCAGCAGGACTGGGTGAAATGTCCTGGCCAAGAATAGAGTGAAGAAGAAACCCAGGAGGGACCCCTCTGTGGCTCTCTGCACCCAGGCAGAAATGATTTCCACTTTAGGCCATAACTGATAAACATCCATAAAACCCGCTTTGGGGTGTGAGCACAGTTCAAGGTTACAGCACTCTTTTCTGGTTTTTATGACACCTTTCCAAATGTTTACCCCCCTCCTTTGAGTCCTATTTGCATGCCTTTCTCCGGGTACCAGCACCTGGGGGTAAACAAACTCTGACTTTAAAGAGTCAGGGGTGTGGATGTACCAAGAATGCAGGAATGGGCAGCTGTGGTTATCTCTGACACACAAAGAAATATTTTGCTGTACACTGCAGGCAGCTGGTAAAATTCAGTTCAGAGTTGTGCATTCAGCTTGATGTTAAGCTTATCCACACACTCAAAGGAATGCTACTACCAAATTTGCTGTAATACCTTGCCACTCAATGACATTCCCAAAGTCTATAGAATCTTTTACTATATGAGTCTAGTTCCTGGCTCCAAGTCTAATTTTCAGTTTTCCTGGCTCCTTTCCTCCTGTTTGGATGACAGAAGCATTGTCTATCTCTCAGAGTATTTTATGTTTCCATTTAATAAACTTTCATTGAACAGATGAATGATAACCATGGCTTTTATGAACAGGATGCTTACCATGGGCCACTCTTCCAACCACATTCCATATATTTACTCTTCTTTTTTTTAATCTATCTGTTTTCTTTATTATTATTTTTTATGTTCATTTATTGGTGCATTGTAATTATACATTTTGATATATGTCAGGGTATGAACATCATACATGCACACATTGCACATTTAGCCCTCCCTCCAATCCTACCCTATTCCCTCCCCCTTCCTTCCCTTTCATGCTCCGGATAGTGATTGAGTCTTATAGGTTTGTGTATGTACATCATGTGCTATAGTGTGTTTCCCTCCACCCCCCTCCCAACTCCCTGTGTTAGGTCACCTTCTTTGTCCATCTAAAGATTTCTTCTTCTTCCCTTCTAAGTCCCTTCTAAAGTCCCATTCTATCTAGCTCCCACAGATTAGGGGGAACATCCAATTTTTTACTCTTAGTGACTTACTAATATCACTTAGCATGATGTTCTCTAGTTCTCTCCATTTCCCTGCAAAGGAATATATTTACTCTTCTAAGCATCTTTAGCCCTGTGAGGTGAGTACTGGTGTCAAGCCCATTGTACACTTCAGTCCACAACAGCGTAACAGAGCTAGGAAGACATCACAGAGCAGGAGGAGCTGGGGTTCCGGCCAGGCCGGCCGGCTCAGCAGCTGCCTCTGTGAGGAGGGAATGAATAAGGAGCCTTGTCCTTGCTACTGGATGCCTCTTCCTTTAAACCCAATAACTTCCTAATTTGTTGTCTTTTTTCCACCTGAAATTATTTTTAAGACCTCCATCAATTCATTTTGTGTCGTTATAACTAAATACCAGATTCAGTAATTGATAGGTAATGGAGATCTATTTATTACAATTCTGGAGGCTGGGAAGTCCAAGGCCCAGAGGCCTGCGTCTTGCAAGGCCTTCTTGCTGCATTGTAACATGGCTGAAGGCGTCCCATGGGTGAGAATGAGGGTGACTGTGATCTCTGGTCTCTCATTCCCTTTTTATAAAGCCACTAATCCCATCATAGGGCCCCACCCTCATGACCTCATCTAACACTAATTACCTCCCAAAGATTCCACCCCCAAATACCACCAACACATGAATTTGGGGATTAAATTTCCAGTACATGAACGTTGGGGGGACGCAGTCAAGCCACAGAAACCTCCATGTTGCTATAGGGAAAGGTAACACATTGCTTCTGACTACTGCATTCCTCATAAACATGAAACCAAATTTATGAAGTCATTCCTCCCAGGATGGAGACACAGGTTACTGCTAACTCTTGTACCCAAAACAGCAAACAGGGAAAATCCTGGCTTGTATTTGTCTCTTATGGATTTTGCAAGAGTTTCTAGGGTTTCTACCTAGAAGTAAAACTGGGGGTGAAAGACAATTACATATTCAAGTTTACACATGTTACTCACACCATCAGTTTACTTTCGAAGAACAATAGAATCATTTTCACTCCCATCAATGATGTGTAAGAATAGTGCTGTACAGGGTCCGGACCTAGCAAAACTGAATAACTAAAAACAATTTAGAGTCTTTTATTCTTTAATTGCCATGTTTCTACCTAAATTCCTTTTAGCATAAGCCAATTTTCTTAAAAATTGTTGCAATTATTTTTACTCTTACTAAAAATAGATTATGTATTACTTAGCCTAGTTAATACCACATTCCAAATCCCAGTTATAATTTTAAATCTGACTTCATTCTGTGAATAACTCATAATATATAAAAGCTACCATGTGTATTCTTGTTTTCTACATAACAATAACTCAAAATTAATATGAAAGTTATAGCATATTTATCCCTACAGAATATGTACAAATATGTACTTGGCAATAGTGAACTGCTCAAGGAACCACCTTAAGAAATATCAGTCCCACTAAAAAGTATGTTGGAGTTTAAGAGGGTTCTGGGGGGTGGCAGTAGGGAAGAAGAAAGAATAAAAAGAAACTATACTCAACATTCAAACCACCAAGAATGTGGTGGCCAGATTCAGATGGCTGGCAGGAAAAGACTTTTATAATTTCTTTTCCATAATTTAGCCAAGCTGGATAATTACATTTAGAAAAATAAGAGAGTAACCACAGATGTATATGTAAAGGAATTTTAAAAACTGTAGATCCATCCCTCATGGAAATAAAAGGGGCAATAGAAGGCTATCATTATCAACTTAAGAACAAAAGTTGTATTCCCTCCAACCAAAAGAATAATTAAAATCAGCCAGGAAGACACTGAGTGCCAGTCTTATCCACTTGTCATTTCGGAAAGCTAGCTTGACAGTTCACACCCACTCTCGTTGACAGTCACGCGCATTTCTAAGGAATAGATCGGCTCCCACAGGTGTGGGTAGCAGAGTCTTTATTTCCAAAGCAGTTTCCCCAAAGACTTCAGAACTTTGAAGTAGCTGCTTTGGCTAAAAATCATTCTTAGTTCTCTATAAATAGTTGAAATAGTCTGGGAAGGCAGCAGGCTGAAAATAAAAAGAGCCCAGGCTTCGGGGCACCTTGGTGGCAGTGGCACTAATTAGATGATCATGGGAAAGTTACTGAACTTCTCCTTCTGCGGGTTTCAGAAAAGGATCTGTTTCCTTCCCATTTCTAGCTTTTAGAGGCCACCTGTGCTTCTTGGCTCGTGGCCCCCTTTCAGCAATGACATCACCCGACGTCTGCTTCTGTCGTCATAGCTCCTGCTACTCTGATTCTCCTGCCTCCCTCTGTTATTTCTAAGGACCTCTGTGATGATTACAGCCCTCCCAGATAATCCAGAATAATTACGCCATCTCAAGGAATTTAATTATATCTACTAAATAAATTTTGTTACATATCCACAGGTTCCAGGGATTAGCACTTGGACATCACTGGGTGCCACTATTCTGTTGACTGTCTTAGTCGCATGCCACTTCGCAAAGGGCAGTTTGCCTGGACCTCAGTTTCCTTATCTGTCAAATGGGAATTTTTCCTTATTTTAATGAATAAATCAAATAATGAGGGTCAAGAACTCAGCACGAGGCCTGGCTCACAGAGAAAGTGCTCAGGCCTGGCTCACAAAGAAAATACGTAATAATCGCAACCCACAAAACGAACAATAAAAAATAAATAAATAAAAGCAAGAATGATGCAAGTCATCTGAGGGTTTTTAAAATTCAAATTGTTTTAATTTTTTCAGTGCTCAGCCTTTAAAGACATCTTTTTGATAATATTGAAACAATATGACACTTGACTTCTTTTAGCTAAGATCAGAATAAGAGTTATATAATAAGACCAGAAGGATTGTTAAGAACTTTCGCAATGGATTGAAAAGGGCACCTAACAGAAAAGATTGAATGAATCATACCTTAGTTCAAAAGAAAGATCAAAACTGGGGAATGCACAATGGATAACAAAAGCCGTAAAACTGCACATTTCTAATTATTCACCCAAAAAACTTTCAGGCATATACAAAAAATATATGAGCAAAAACTCAGCTACATGAATGTTTGTAACTACATTGTTTATAAAAGGGAAAAGGTAGAAAACTAACTTCTTATACAGTAGAAAACTGTTTTTAAAAGTTACATGCATTTAAAAGAAAGAAGAAAGAGGAGCATAGAAAAATGCTAAAAGTATTGAATTATGATAAATTGTGCATGATCTCCTCCCATTGGCTTAGCTTTATGTTTCAAATTTTATGCAGTTTTTTAATAGGCTTTATAATCAACCAAATCCAATCTAGTTTGTCTGAAGAGTTTGTTGGTTTTACATTGCAACCCAATGAGCAGTTTCGATTAGGAACAGCCTGAACTGGGCCCACCAGCAGATGAGCCAGATGGTTCTAGAATCTGAGAGTCAAGCAAGAGAGAGAGACATTCCCCAGTTCTCAGGAGCCTATGAACTACATTTAAGGCAGCCATACAAGCAAGCAGGGGGCAGAGGGAGGTTAGAGGGGTAACCAAAAAGCCTGCAAAAAAGTTTAAATCCTGAGTTGAATGAGCATAGAACTTGAGTTGTAAGATAAAGGCATCAAAAATAAAAAGTTCTCTGAATAAAAATCTAAATTTTATATTTTATAGAATGCCATTGTTGATATTCACATGCATACAGGTATTTACATGAATAAACTGAACATCCTGATGCACCCAGAAGCATTAGCCTGAGGTTTCATCAGGACATGGTAACCAGGGGCAAAGGGGGTGGAGGGCTGGGAGTCCTGATTGTATAGTCCAAAGCAAGAGCTAAGAATAGTATGACCTTCCTCGAGTAAGTGCACCTGGCCCCTGGACTAGCCACTCCATTAATTAACTCTGTGAACTTGAGCAGATCAATTATCCTCTCAGATATTATTTCTAGAGGAGATCAAACTAAAATCCATATAGTTTCCTAAGTATTATTCTTGGAAATAAAAGGCAAAGAAGTTGGGTGCAGGAGATGGATGGGAAAAACCCTGCTCCTTCTACTCTTGCTTAAAATCAATGAAATTATAGCTTTCTTCCCTTTTATTTTTTGTTTTATACTTTTATTCCTATTATTCACATATATTTCCTCATAAGATTTTGTTTAAAGTATTTTACTGTCTCTAAAAACCAGCTTGGCAATTCCTTGACTAGATGAGTTCTAATCCAATTTATAACTATATACTTACAAGGACCTGGGGGCAGGGGGTGGCCAAAAATTCAGAAAACAAAAGATTCAAGGGCAAGGGCCATATAACAAAGACCAAATGCAAGGGAACACCCCGGGACAATTAGGAAGCCAGTGTATCTGGTTCTATGTCCTGTCTTTCGACTTTTCCAGTAAATTCCTGCCACCACATTTCTTAAGTGCTAGATTTGCTTTTTTGTGGTTATTTAGGCCAGGTCAAATGGGGCAAATATTGGACTATAATTATTGCTATTTCCCAAGGCTTTAGTGGAAAGAAAAGGACTGGTTACACATATACATTTCTTCCCTGCTGTCACTCCTGGCTTAGTTGTTTACCAAGAATATAGGAAAGAAAGGAACAAAGAAGGCAGGAAGGGGTCTGCACAGGCATGGTGATGCGACTAAAGGCCAGTATTCGTTCCTTGTTACACTTCTTTCCCACTCTGCAATCCTGTACGCCTAACTCCTCCCCAGTCCTGGACATTAATAATCACAGCTTCCATTTAGCACCAAGTACAGGTCAAGGGCAGTACTGGATGTTGGCCATAGAAAGTGTTGGTTCTCACCTTCCTCCTTCTAGCTATTAGCAATCCATTTTAAAGGTAAGAAAGACAAGATTCAAGAAACATAAATAACTAGCTCAGAACTGGTCAAGGCAAAGTACAGGATTCAAACTTTGACTTGCCTGGCTGCAAAGCCTGTTTTACAATGTGGGCAGATCACAGAGTTTATTGCATGAGCCATTAGGTGTGCAATGCAAAACCAGGGAATTCACAGGATAGTCAAATAACTAGTAATTTGCTCCCACTAGCTAATTATGCTTTGTAACAAACGCATTTTGAGTAATAACAGAGCACATAATTTCTTTCTTCAAAATGTCTTCTGAAGGTCATGACTTTTAGCAGAGGTAACTATTTTCTATTTTGGTCTGGTTTTAATTTGAGTAATAGTCTGATTGAACATAGATATTTATGACATTTATTAAAAGCTTTTATTACTAATTTTGCCCAGAAAAAAATTCTAATGGAGATGTATTAGAGAATTTCCATAAAATTAATGTCCAGACTTAATGGATGTCTAAAGGTATCATTATTAACGGGAATGTTCCATACACTAGGATCCTTTGATTAGATATTAGATACCGTTAGATCAGAACTTATTTAAAACTGGATACATGCCAAAGTATCCAGAAATTCAATTTAAACACATTCTACAGGCTAATGCTTTATTTAGGTTGTGTCTTCATGGTGCCAAATGCAAAGCTGCAGCTACAAAAATCAATTGATTTGGTCAGCGGCTGGATGATCTAAAGGCCATATCATGCTCAGTTTGATTCCTGCTGATGCCTCCATGAAGCCAGTCAGTTGAATCAAGATGAATTTTCCATCTATAGAAATTGACAGCCACCCATCCAAAAAGGCATTCTCACTGGACCAACAGCCTAGGTCTCACATAATTCTTGATTGACCCAGGCTAAACTGATGGACTCAGTGGGATTTTCTGTCTTTCCCAAGACCTCAAACCCCACGACTGTGATGTGAAACAATGTGGAAAAATCCCATGTCTCCTGCTTCCATCCTGCAAAAGGAATATCAAAAACACTGAGCGTGGGGGCTTCTTCATACTACACCTTCCTCTGACCTTGAAATGCTGAGAGGTCAGCCATCCCTTCTCCTAGACTGAGAATCCTCTATTTAGGGCTGGCTTTAAAGTGGCCATAAAAAGTGGCACACAGGTGTGTTAGCTTTAGTTCTCTCTAAAGAGTCCTAAGCCATTCTCAACACCCTAGAGCAACTAAAAGCAACCTGAAAGTGGCTGAAAATATTAGAGAACAGGATCTCATCTCAGCATTTCCAACCAAATTAGGAATAGGATTGAGTTTCAGTCTTCTTACTATCTACAGATAATTTTGGGGGTTGGTAGGCATGAGGTCACCCATCCCTAGAAACCTTTATAAGCAGAGCAGAGGGTGAGCCACTATATTTCAGGATCAGTGAGTGCTATGTTTTGGGTGTGTCCCTTGGAATTCATGTATTGGAAACTTAACTCCCCAAAGTCATATGGCAACAATATTTGAGAGGGGGGACCATTTGGAGGTGATTGGGTCCTGAGGGATCTGCCCTCATGAGTCGATAAATCCACTTGTGGATTAGTGGGTTATCAAGAGAGTAGCACTGTTACACAAGTGAGTTCTGATACATGCTTGTTCTGCCTCCCCATCCATGTGATGTCCTCTGCCACATTATGATACAGCAAGGAAGGGATGACCAAGCCTGGCATGGTGGTGCACACTTGTAATCCCAGTACTTGGGAAGCTGAGATAGGGGGAAAGTGGGATCAGCAACTTAGAGAGACCCTTGACAAGTTAACAAGACCCTATTTCAAAATAAAAAGGGGTGGGGGTGTGACTCAGAGGTAGAATGCCCCTGGGTTAAATCCGTAGTAACGAAAAGAAAGAGAAAAAAAAGGGGGTTGACCAGATGCCAGCATCCTGTCTTGGGCTTCCCAGTCTCCAGAATTGTGACTACATCAACCTTTACTTTTTATAAACTACCACGTCTGTAATACTCAGTTATAGTAACAGAAAATGGACTGAGAGAATGAGTGATTCTGATTTTGTTAAAACTTGCCCTTAAAGATTCCCAGTTTTCAGATCTTGTTTCTTATTTTCCTGGACCAAACCAGAAGCATCAAACCAGTGACCCATGGATGCCTTCTGTTTGGCTCACAAAGCAGTGACCCAAACAATATTTAAAACAAGTTAACATGAAACTGAATTAGTTGCTAGTTTCTGAAATTTTAAGAATGTTCAGAAAATGTAGATTCCCAGCTTCTCTGAAAATATCAGAATATATGGTACCACAGAGCACATGTTCCTCATGGTAGGGTTCAGTAGTAATGCTTGGATTACTGAGTCTCCTCTCTTCTCAAACATCAATGGATGCTAAGTTATGTATTTCTTACACTTAGTTCAATGGGCTTGTTATTATCACCTGCCTAGTTTCTGAAGGCATCTGATTGTGCAACCTCACCCTAAACTGAAAAATCTCGATACAATCTCAGAAACCATCTTCTCCAAACACTTTCTAAATGAGGAATTGAAGATCCAGAAAAAGGAAATGACTTGCCCCAAATCACCCATCTTGCTGGTGGCAAGAGCTGGGAGTAGATTCCAGTTCTTTTATTCCGTTCATTTCAACTCCAAATAAAATCATTGTCACCGTAGCCATGAACACCAAAACAGCTACCCCTACTATCAACCTGACAAGGTGCTTATCTCCTTTGATATGTGATCCCATTTCATTCTCAGGACAGTGCTCTAAATTACCTGTTCATGTTTATCCTATTTTATAGATAAGGTCACTGAGACCTGGAGAGATTAGGAAATGAGCTGTGACACACAGTGAGGGAGGGGCAGATCCATAATTGAAATTCCAGAGCTCAGTCTCTGCACTGTGATATGCAAGGCCTCACCTCCTTCTATGATTGGATTCACTCATTCACTGGGTAAATCTGTGGACCCCTGTCATGATGGGTACTGGGGATAGAACAGTGAAGACCCAAAGTGGCTGCCTTCGTAGAACCTCGGGTCAGAGCTGTCACGGTTTGCCTGTATCATCACAAATCATTTAGTTGTCCACTATATCACATTGCTATGTAAGTCTTAGGCCTGTGAAAATTTGCCTGTACTTTCCACTAAGTTCATGAATTTTTCTTCTCTTGCATTACCCACATTATCCAGCCCAGGGATTGTCTTCTTGGAGGTGTTGCGTAAATATCATTAGTTGAAATGCAAATGAAGACAGTACAGGGAGAAAGCAAGACTTTCATTCTCCCAAGGATTTGGCTGGAAGGCCAGGAAGCATACTTATTCTGGTTTGTTCCTTCATAAATAAGAATCTGCCTATCTGACCAGCAATATTTGCTCTGATACTAACATATTTACAGGTCTCCCTCCCAACTTCTCTAGCTTTGCTCCCCGTTGCTGCAAAATCCTGTAATCTGGACTATGAACTAAAAACACCAACAGCTTACATGCCTCTTTGAAGATAATTCTTCTCTCTTGAATGGAAAATACAGGCCCCTTCCCCTTGGGCTTCTACCCAATCAATTTGCTGATGGATGCAGATAGACACCAGCTCAAAATGACTAGAAGGACCCATGTGCAATTTGATTAGAAGAGGGTGCCTGATTACCTCCTAGTCAGAAGAGAGCTCTTCCTTGCCCAGGAAGTGGACAAAGTTCCAACCTCCTCTTTGTGATGAGCTCATCTGATCACTTTTTGATGAGAAATCCCCTAGGCCCTCAGCTGACAGCTGCTGTCATCCCAAAAAGCAATTGCTGGGCCCACAGACTGCAGGTGCCCCGGTCATTAGCTCTGCTGGTGTGGGAGCCAAAGCAAGACACAGGAAAGGAAGGTGCATGATGTTTCTTTAGTCAAGTCGCAGTCACCTATATAAACCATGAATATCCTCACCCCACTAAAATATGTCTATAGCGAGTACATGAACATGCACAGTGTATAAGAGAGAGAAACCAACCTAGCCAGCTTCTTGGCTTAAAAAAGACTACAAAAAACAATTTATTGGATAAAATCATTATTTATTCATCAATTCATCAATCATTCGTTCAAAAGCACACAAAGAATGAGTATCTAATATGGTCCTGGCACACATATATCCCTTAAACACTCCAAGTTCTCTAATAAATCCTCATGAATCTGTTATCCTTTAAGTTAATATTTTGAAACTTTTCAGAAATACTCACCTAAGTGGAAAGAGCATAGGCTTTCGGATTTTATGGACCTATATTCTATTACAATTTGAATACTGTCTTTATCTACCATTCTCTAGTCCTGTGACATTTATTTACTGGCAACTTCTGTAAAATTCAGTTTCTTTTGGTGGTTTTTTTTTTTTTTGGTACTAGGGATTGAACCCAGGGGCCTTTTACTTCCAAGCTACACCCCCAGCCCTATTTTTTATTCTTTATTTTGAAACAGGGTCTCACTAAGTTGCAGAGGGCCTCACAAAGTAGCTGAGGCTGGCCGCGAACCCGGATCCTCCAGTCTCAGCCTCCCA